>SEYY01000133.1:25167-82419 GCA_009176605.1 Armadillidium nasatum
TAAATTTAAGCACTCTGATCGGTCTCCTTGCTACACATTGTTTGCACTCTGGCTTGCGAAAAAGTTCGGGCAGCGCCGTGCCATATTTGACCATAATTGTTCTCCCCCCATCCCTCCTTCTCTTATATGTATAAAAAAAAGAGTTGAACCATTTAGTACCAAGTTTCTTTTTTTTTTCTTTTTTTTTTTTTCCTTTCTTTTTTATTATTATTTTTTTAATATTCATTCTTTGTTAATTACAAGGTAAAGTCATTTAAAAAAAAAAAAAAAAAAAACAGGTTATATATATATATATATATATATATATATATATATATATATATATATATATATATATATATATATATATATATATATATATATATATATATATATTATATATATATATAATATAATCATTTCATTGTTTTTAATATTATAAAATATTTTTATAATTATTATTATTATTATCATCATTATTATTTATTCTAGTTTTTTTATTGTTATTTATCTTCTCAATATTTCTGAAAAGTTACATTTAATTTAAAATTTTTAGCATGATGATTGAAATTTTGATAGTAAATGTATCATGCAGCAAACAACTTCAAATTTTGTTTAATAATAATAAAAATAATAATAATAATAATATCACTTGTAAAAAAAAAAAAAAAAAAAAAAAAAAAAAAAAAAAAAAAAAAAAAAAATAAAAATAATAAATATATATATATATATATATATATATATATATATATATATATATATATATATATATATATATATATATATATATATATATATATATATATATATATATATATATATATATATATATATATATATATATGATGTCAATATATATATATTTTTATTTTGTCATTTTTGTCTTGTAAATTATTAATATTAATAAAGTCATTTTTACAAAATAAGTGAATTTCATTTTAATTTCATTTGTGTGAGACACATTGATATGGTTTTGAGAGTGGAATGAATGAGGTTGAATTTTCTGGACCAATTAAGATCAACTCTGCACTTTGGTATTTATTTGGGTTGTAAGTAAACTTGACATCTTTTTTATGTGGAAAAAATATTCTTAGTAATTTTCATACCTTAGTTAACTTAATTCTGCTGTATTTTGTCAACTACCGATTTTATGGTAAGTGTTTGCTTTTGTTTTTATTATTATTTTTTTTTTTATGTGTATTTTTAAGTTTCTCCATAGGCATCTTTGAAATTTTAATTACATTGAAATTTTAGGAGTAATTAATTTTGATTTTGAAGAAAAGTGAAGCCCTCGCCTTAAATATATGCTCTAAAAGTCAAATTATTTATATTTATTTTAATTTAAAAAGAGAAAAAAAAGAAAGATTTATATATTATACATTACTTTCTTGTTACAAGCCTTCAAATTTTATGTATCCAATTTTTATTTAAAGGAGACAGTTATATCTCTTATGTTTTTCTCTTTTCTATATTAATTTTTTTATCCTTGTATGAAGAAGTTAAGTGAAAAAGAAAACAACAACAACATTGTTCCCAAGGACAATTTTAATTATCATTAGTTATTAATTTCGGGTTGCATTTTCAATTTTTAGAAAATTAAAAATATTACACTTTGCCATCATCGTTTTTCAGGTGAAATAATTCTTTAAGCAAACCCAATATAGTTTCTTTTCAGTTTTCTTTTATCAGTGCATAAAATTATCGTATTTTAAAAAGATAAAAAGTAACTGATTTCATAATTAGATTCTGAATTTTCAAATATGGCATTGGGGAAAAATTATCCAATGTTTTTATCCATGTTTAATAATGACTAACCATTTAGAAGGTTGATAACTTATTTCATCATTCTTTATACATACATTTATGATCTTAGTGCGAAAAAGACAGCTTTAAATGACTGTGTTAATGATGATTGGTATGAAAGTTTTAAAAATGCTTCTACCTATTCTTAAGTTTTTTTTTTTTAAATCAAAATTTTATTTTTTACTATTAATATAGTTGTAGGTATTACTTTCGGTTGGAATTATTAGAACATAAAACATTACATAGTAAATATCCATGGGTTTAAATTTTGATTTATTAAAATTGAGTGTCTAATAGACTCTTTTAGACCTAAGGAAAATCGCAGCTATAAAACATTAGAGGGAATTATTTAAAATAAGAAAAATTTGTTAAATGTAATATTTTGGGTTGACCTTTCCCATCTGATTTAAGTTTCGGAGGGAGACATTTGCTTTTATTTTAGTGGTCAACTGTATTTGGATTTTTTTTTATTTTTTGAAAAATTGTTTAACAACATAATTGCAAATTTTTTAATAATGGTTTTTTTAAAAGTTGGTGAGAATCAAAAGTTTTCTTCAACAATGCGGAATTTAGAACAAAATAAAGAAATTGTTGTAGGAAAAGGGGAAATATTTTAGATTTAATAAAAAAAAAGAAAATAATGAATTCGAGTTTTAATTGGTGCAATAAGGGAATATACATGTGTACATTAATTGATTTAATAGAAGAGAGATTGAAAAGATATTGCAAATATTTTTACTTTAGTTTTAAGTATATCACGGCTGAAATTTTTTTTTTAAAGGCTAAATAAAGGTAATTAAATATATATATATATATATATATATATATATATATATATATATATATATATATATATATATATATATATATATATATATATATATATATATATATATATATATATATATATATATATATTTATATTTTTATTCTAGAGAACAAAGACAGTTTTTGTAAATTATGTTCATACATTTTCAGTCAGCTCAAATAGTAATTTTACTATGATTCTCATTGAAGTGATTTATTTGTTTGTTATAAAATTTAGTATTTTTTGATGTTTAGAATATTTTAGTATTCTAAATATTACCTGATTTAGTATTACTGTGAAGAATTTTTAAGAAAAATGAGTCATTAAGCTTTTTTTTTATTTTTTTTTTTTGTAGCTATTATTTTCACTGTCAAAACAACTGCAAAAATTTATTTTATTAAAAGGGGACACATTATATTATGAAAGCGTATTATTGACTATTTAAAATTTTAAAAATATTGAAGAATTATGAAAACGCAAGTAAGAAATTTTAATGTATTAACCTGCTTAAATTTCAAAATATTTTTATTAATTAAGCAAAGAGAGTTCAAAAGCTAATATATTGAGATTAATAGCTTCATAATTGTAATTTTACAGAATAATTACCATTTTAAAAATATTGCAAAAATTTTCAAGATTTTTTTCAGTTTCATTATATTAAACAGTAGATTGATTGTCATGAGGAAATTGGTGTTGCAAAAATTACATAAATTTTGACTTATATTGGAAAGTGGGGAAAAATTTCAAACAGCCATTGTTATTGAGTCATTAATATGAAAAGGTAACAAACTCTTAGATTGATTAGTAAAATGGCATTTGAAATTAATTATGAAATATTAATTAATGGTTTTCATAATAAGTGGAACTATAACAATTAAATAGAAAAGAAATTTTTGGAATTAGTTATGAGGATTTATACATATAGATTTTAAATTAATGGACTAGTCGTTGCATATCAAATAGGAATTTAATAGGAATTAATGAATTGCAAAATTAATTTGCCATTGATTTGACAAAAAATATTTGTGGTACAAATTAATTAGTATGGAAAATTAGATTATTTGGGGTTCATATATATATATATATATATATATATATATATATATATATATATATATATATATATATATATATATATATATATATATATATATATATATATATATATATATATATTTAGTGATGGATCGGATGTCAAATTTTGTAATTTGCGGATGCGGATGCGGATGTCGAATTTTTTCGAAAGTGCGGATGCGGATGTTGAATTTTTCGAAAATGCGGATGCCATATATGATATATATATATATATATATATATATATATATATATATATATATATATATATATATATATATATATATATATATATATATATATATATATATATATATATATATATATATATATATATATATATATATATATATATATATATATATATATATTATATATATTTATATATATATATATATATATATTATATCGCCACTTTTTTAAACTCACCTAGGTGAGGATATATATATATATATATATATATATATATATATATATATATATATATATATATATATATATATATATATATATATATATATATATATATATATATATATATATATATATATATATATATATATATATATAGCGCGCGCGCGCACACACACAGAGGTAGCATCGTTACTCAAAAAGAAATTCCGTTACCGTTACTAGAAAAAGTAACTCCGTTATCGTTATTTCGTTTCTTGAAAAGAAAAGTAGCGAAAGTTCCGTTACTCAGTTACTTTTAGCTTTTGACTACGATATTAATTACGGTATCTTAGATAATTTATAAGTTTGTGTATATTTGTATATTAAATTTTCAAAATTATCATTATTATTAAAAAAATTTTATTAATAAATTTGTAATAATTATTACATAAAAAATTAATAATTATACATAAATTACAAACACGTATATATTTGTTTGTATATTCGTTTTTGGCATTCCTTTATGAGGTTGCATTTTCAATGTCTTCTGCATGCTGTTGGTTACCCTGTAATTTAAAGAAAATATACACTTTAATTAGGATAAGCATAAACTGCAACATTGCTTGAAAAATACCTAAAGCAAGTATAGAATCTATGTAAGATTATATTATTGGCTTTAAAGTTTGCATTTCATAAGATTATATATATATATATATATATATATATATATATATATATATATATATATATATATATATATATATATATATATATATATATATATATATATATATATATATATATATATATATATATATATATATACATATATATATATATACTTTTTTTTTGCTTTACTTTTTTACCCCTTGGACATTCCTCAATTGGAAGGGCCACACTGCTCTTAGGAAATCCGCAACGGCCGCCGGCCGTACCCAAAGGTCTCTCAGAGAGAGAGATGTGATGGAGGGTTCTGTGTTGTGTAAGGAGTGGGTGAATGTCTCTGGCTTGCTGCAGTAGGAGGGAGGTGACTGCCGAATTGATACCTCTGCTTTGAATGAGGAAAGATAGAGAGTAAGGTTGGTGAATAGAGTGTGAGAGAGCTTGGCCATTTTGGCCGGCGGAACAGGGAAGACCTTTCCGCAATGACCCGCTTCCGCTGGTAGGGTTTTTTTTCGAGCTTTTGCAGCTGATATGTTGCAAGGGTTGCTCCCCCGCTTGTGGGGGCACCTTCGCAACTTTCTCTGCTGTCGAGAGCACCACGTGAAGGCAGCCCGAGTATATATATATATATATATATATATATATATATATATATATATATATATATATATATATATATATATATATATATATATATATATATATATATATATATATATATATATATATATATATATATATATATGGATTTTTTTAGCTTGACTGAGGTGGTCAGGCTACCAAAGAAAGTCTAACAAAATGTAAAAGATTTAAAAGTAACAGGGGGAAAAAGAACGGTACGCTACATGGGAAAAAAATTAACACGTCCGTTACTCAAAAAACTAGTTCCGTTAGTAACATAGTAACGAATCGGTGCTCATATATATATATATATATATATATATATATATATATATATATATATATATATATATATATATATATATATATATATATATATATATATATATATATATATATATATATATATATATATATATATACTAATTAGTATAGAATGTTAGATTATTTGAGGTTCATAAATATGATAATTCATGACCCATTTCCAATATTACAGAGATTTCTTGATACATTTTTCATATGAGAATTTAAAATGTTGTTACACTATACAACCCCCCCCCCCACACTCAAAATTGCACATATATATCATACCTATTTTAGGAATGATTTCAGAGATCTATTTAAAGAAATTTCTGTTGTTGATTTTAAAAAAATCTCCATTATGTCAAGTTTCCTTGGTATGTAATTTGCCTTTTTAAATAATAAATAGAGGATGACTGTCTAATTTAAATATTTTTGATAATATATATATATATATATATATATATATATATATATATATATATATATATATATATATATATATATATATATATATATATATATATATATATATATATATATATATATATATATATATATATATATATATATATATCAAAAGCTTTTAATACATCAGTACAATGGGATATTTTTTTTAGTCATTTATAGGTAAGAGAATTTAGCAGTTTATTATTACATCTGTTGTTTTAGAGATTAAAATTGGGATAGTTTAAGTTTTGTTGTCCAGTCCATCAGAATGTAGAAGTTTACTACTTCAAAATAACTAATTTTTGGTTTATCTGTTTGTGTTGTACCTCCGTTTGATATGGGCCATTGAATCTAAAAAATATCTAAGGATTAAAGAATGGCTTCTTTAGGTCATTTGAAAATACGATCAGTATACGCCAGTATTTAAAAATTAGATGAGACAATGTTACACAGTTTAAAGAACAACTTTAGGCTTTTAAATAAGGATAGGAAAAAAAACCGGATTTAAGTAAAAAGGCCAATAAGTTTTATTGGACTTTTGTTTTTTAAACACCTAATATAAATGAGTGTTATATTTTAAAAGTGCTCAGTTTTACTGATCAGATCGTATTATATATATATATATATATATATATATATATATATATATATATATATATATATATATATATATATATATATATATATATATATATATATATATATATATATATATATATATATATATATATATATATATATATTATATATATATATATTATATATATATATATATATATATATATATATATATATATATATATATATATATATATATATATATATATATATATATATATATATATATATATATATATATATATATATATATATATATATATATATATATATATATATATATATATATATATATATATATATATATATATATATATATATATATATATATATATATATATATATATATATATATATATATATATATATATATATATATATATATATATAACGTTCAAATGAAACCTGTTTGAGATGCGTAGGGACTGTATAAGAAAAGAAGGAAAAACAAAACTCAAGAATATTGAAAGTGTAATATTTAATAGAGGTTACTTCATACAATATTTTTCAGAAGTCATCCATGGCATTTAGACACTGTCACTGTCACTCTTGTCTGGGTAAGTGGTAAGCACCTATGAAGAAAGATCGCAATTGCTGCTGGAACCACTCCCTCTCTGCATCCTGTATATCTTTATCAGAGGTGAATCTGCATCCTGCATATCTTTATCAGAGGTGAATCTGCATCCCTTTAGGATTTTCTTTAACAGCCTGAAAAATGGAAATCACGTAGTGAAAAATCTGGGCTGTAATGAGGAATTTTCAAGGACATCCATCCACTTATGGACTAGTGCACCTTGGGAAATGTGCAGCTGTGTATTGACATGGAGAATGATGATTCGTGATTATAGCATGTCGGGTCACCCGGTCTTGTTAGCCTTATGCAAAATATCCATGGTTTGGGTGTACAACTGGACTTCGATTATGATGCTGCATTTTTTAAATTACGGTAAGATGGGTCCTTCATTTTGAAAAATGCAGTCACCATAAACTTTCCATCTAATTGCTGTGTCTTGAATTTTTTAATTTCTTTGGTCTGGGTGAATTGGCATTGAATGCTGATGAACTTTCCCCTCTGGTTCGAAATGATGACACCTTGTTTTGTCTCCTGTCACCATTTTCAGGATTATTTGCCATTTTTGTTATATCGTACCAGATTATGCAAGCTAAGGTCCATTCACTGTTCCTTGTGGTGTGCAGTCGATATGCTGCTCTCTATTGGCAACACATCTTTTGTTTCCGGTTCCGAGAGAGAATTCTTTGTATAGTACCAGTGGAAATGTTGAATGTATATTCAGATATATGTTTTGTCAAAAATGTACATTCAGATATATGTTTTTGTCAAATAGTTTTCCTCGATTTCATTGTCACACACATCATCGTGATTTTTGTGAAACATTATGACAAGCCTGTTATGGTCGTGTTTGATATGTACTTTTCCTGTGCACACACAGTGATCATTTTTAATGAATCTCTATTGGCCTGCATCTTTCATCAATTAAATACTGATTGCTGATCCTGCTTGGATGGGTCTCACACTATACCAGCCACACTGATACATCATCTACTTCTGAGTAACATGCAGGATTGTACAACCCTGAACATGTGGTGACACACACTACATTTCAGCATACATGTTTTCAATCAGCCAATGGGAACTTTACATGTGTCACACCTTGAATTGGCTTCACTTGAAGATGCCTTCAGTATATATATATATATATATATATATATATATATATATATATATATATATATATATATATATATATATATATATATATATATATATATATATATATATATATATATATATATATATATATATATATATATATATATATATATATATATATATAGTATATATATATATATATATATATATATATATATATAATATATATATATATATATATATATATATATAATATATATATATATTATATATATATATATATATATATATATATATTATATATATATATATATATATATATAATATATATATATATATATATATATATATATATATATATATATTATATATATATATATATATATATATATATATTATATATATATCGGCATATTATTCTCAATCGTCATCATTGTCAATTTTCTGCCGATTATTTGACCGATTAATTTACATATATTGACTTATAAATATGTTTGCTCCACACTCTTTTATTGAGAGTGATAAGCTGATTAGTAGTGGGGGCCACATAGTTTCCAAGACGAAACCTTATGTTTTTGCATCACAATTTAAGAGTTTTAAATTTAAAGTCCAGGAAATTTGCATATATGTCCATTTTCTCATATTAAAATTTTAAAAATCAATGTTCTGGAGATACTACAGGGTGTCCCACTTGCTCTCGGCCACAGATATGCGCTTATAGATAACAAAGTACTAGTCATAAGTTAATGAAATTTCCCATGAGCAAACCTTGGTTTGTGAAAATTGTGCCAACATCACAACAAGTGTTGGTAGTGATCGCCATTAGCATCATGGCATGCCTGCACGCTCTTCCACGTTACAGAAGGTTGCCACCATTAGTCCCTTGGATATGACCCAATTTTTAAAAGAGGACTCAATTTCATACATGCTGACGGTGGATGTGTGGCAAGTGGTGCGATGATTCTACCTCATTTTTCGTAGCAAGTGTTAATAACTTAAAACCAGTACTTTGATATCTACAAGCACATATCTGGGTCCGAGAACGAGTTGGACTCCCTATATTATACTTATATATTAATATATGTATTTACATATTTGAATAAAGTAAAGATAATTTAATTCTCCCTTATTATAAAATTGTTAAATTTATTAAAAAATGAATATTTTTTAAATATACTTACATACTTTTTCAGTTTCATCATCATCGTCAAAAAATTCTTAATCGTCCCATCACAAATATATTATATATATATATATATATATATATATATATATATATATATATATATATATATATATATATATATATATATATATATATATATATATATATATATATATATATATATATATATATATATATATATATATATATATATATATATATATATATATATATATATATATATATTATATATATATATGATATGAAAGTATCTAACTTGATTATCTCCCATGGAAATTAATTACTTGAAGTTTAATTATTGAGATGAAAAGTGCAGGGAACATTTGTGGGCATGCAGGTTGTTTTTTTTAGGCTTGCTGAACACATTAGTCAATGACAAGTTGCATCTGAGTGAGGTAGTGTGTGTGAATGTCTTCAAGTTTTATTTTGACTGAGATGATTGAACATTTTGATCAAAGAAACTATTACAAGTTTTCCAGAAGCTTGTTGATACGCAAATGGAAACCATTGACAAGAATTCTTTGATTACCCAATGGGGATTACCCAAATAAAATACTGATACAACCAGTTTCAATATGGCCACAATTCATCCAAGAGTGATCGTTCAGGAAGTCTTCCTACAAGTAGTTATGCAGAAAAATTAAGGTAATGCTTATTGTTTTCTTTGAATCCCCTAGCATTGTTTATCACGGGTATCTGCCAGAAAGGCAAAGTAACTATTAGATGTAATATTACTACAGATAACTATTAGATATAGTATTACTATATCGTCCTCGTTGTCTTTGATTCAATTAATTGAAAACGAACTTGTGGTCATCACAAAATTGGAAACTGTTCATTCATTGCTTCTGATTCAGGATTTCATTGAAGAGAAAACATTTGAATCATTTGAATCATTCTCTAGACATGACTCCATATGACTTTTGGTTATTCTTGAAGTTTGAATCTCCTATGAAAGGCACCCACTTCGTCAGCAGATATGACATGAACAGCTCGATGGCAGAGTTGAGATCCATTCCAATAAGGCATTCTAGAGATGTTTCAACCAATGGCAAACTCATTGAACTAAGTGTGTGAGGGTCCGAGGTTTCCTGTTTTGAAGGGAATTAAGAAATGAACCTCATTGGGGTAGAAACATTGATATCCTGGCATATGGTCATATACTTCTTAGACTGACCATATATATATATATATATATATATATATATATATATATATATATATATATATATATATATATATATATATATATATATATATATATATATATATATATATATATATATATATATATATATAGACTATCGTAGCATCAAAACATATCCCTCAATTAAGATTTCACCACCTACCTTTGTAGGTTCTGTAGTTGGGAAAAATTGAGCTATATGCTGTTACTGACTAGTGAATTTGATATACACAAAGTATTTAAGTTTGGTTGCAGAGTTCTCTTCAGCTCAGATTATTCAGGGTACTTAACCCCACCAAGGTTGTGGTTTGATTTTAAATCATAGGACATTCTAAACAAAATAAATGTAGGGGGAATGTAAATTATGTAAATTTTGTCTGTGCTTGTAGTGATTTGTGAGTGTTATGATTAGTGTAATAATGCACCTTGCTGTAAACTTATATAATATATATATATATATATATATATATATATATATATATATATATATATATATATAATATATATATATATATATATATATATATATATATATATATATATATATATATATATATATATATATATATATATATATATATATATATATATATATATATATAAAGCGAGAGTAGTACCAGAGTTCGAGGTATGGTCGTGGTGGGAAATGTGAACGGTTTCCTTGCGCTTATCTAGTCACTAAACGAGTACATCAGTGAAGTGTTCTTGTTACTGGTGGGAAATAATTTTCGGCATCCGCAATAGGCCTGCCCCAGCCAGCGGTATCCGCCATGGGCCCGTGAAATCGAATGATCTTCCTCGAAAGATCCCACTGACAGGACATAAATCCTTCCTTGGGGATGAAGCATATATATATATATATATATATATATATATATATATATATATATATATATATATATATATATATATATATATATATATATATATATATATATATATATATATATATATATATATATATATCTATATATAATATATATATATACTTGTATTTAAAAATATATATATATGAAATATTTTAGGTATCCTTATACTCCAAAAGCTATATAAATTGGCAAGTAACAATCTGGAAACTGTACAGCATTTGGTTTGCATATTAAATTAGTTATATCAATAATATTGTATGACAATTTATAAATTGTGGATAAAATTATATACAATAGATAATTGGCACTTGGGCTTCTTTCCTAGCCAAAAGAAATTCTTTCCTACAAAAAATATTACTGAAAATATTAATCTTTCGAATTAGCGATACCTTAGAACAGTGACAAATGATAAACAAGATAACAAATCTCCAGAGCGGTTTTGTGAGATTTCATTACACTTTTTCTAGCTCATGGTCAATTTTGATGACCTCAACATTTGCTCTTACTTGGACTTAACTGGGAGTCGTAAAAGTCCTGAAACTCATATAGTATATAAGGTACTATTCCTTGTATAGTATATAAAGATGAAATGAAGTGAAACGGGAAATGAATTTTAATTGACTTATAATTTGTTATATATAGGAAAAAGAAATTTTATTGTCTATTTTAAAGGAATAAATGTTTTCATTATTATAGCTTCGTTTCCATAATAAAATGTTTCATATGTAATAATGTTTTAGTACATTTAAAAATGAGATTTTTTTTACCTCAGCAGTCACAAATGTGAATTTATTATGGCAGTGATAAATTTTATGTTATACATGCAAAAGAAAGTGTACATATATTAAGTTTTCAAGTAACTGAAAGAAAATGCAAATCTAAAACGAAAAAAATTGCCTAATATTTCAATTATTAGTAACTCCTCCCCCCTTCCCCCAACTCAAAACTACTGATATTGCATATATAACTGATTGGCCATTTTTTACTTTTTTTTTTTTGTTTCTTAATGAAAATAGCACTATTCATCACTCCCAAAATTGATGTTATACATTCTATATGAAAAATCTTTAAAATTCTTTTTCCTTATACATTACATAAAAACAGTAAAAATTCTACAAATTATTTGGACATTAACCTACTGTGAAGTTACTTCTTAGTTCAGTAAATCTTGAGCAGCATTTTAAAATATTTTCTTAAACCTTTATTCCAATTTTAAGTTTTTTTACAACTTTATTTTTTATTTCTTGGGAACATCTGTTACTTTAATTATTCTAAAGGGTTTCAAAGAAACGATTTCGTGTCTGTTGATTTCTATGATGACGCAAATTGAAAGTTTCTTCTGTTGTCATAATTATTTTTCAAACTATTGTTTAAAAAAAAAAAAAAAATTCGTTAAATTACATTGAATTTAAATAAATTTAATAAAATTACGTTTATTTCATGTGCTCAATATTTTTAAAAATGAATATTGAACATCCAATAAAATTATACTGTAAATACTTTTGATATCTGAATTTTGATTTAATTATAAAAAAAGGAAAAAAATTGTTGACAAAATTTTTTATTTAAGATGAATGAAAAAGTTCTTTCTAAAATAAAAATAAAACTTTCATGTAAATCATATGCTATCTTATAGTATTTTTCATTAATTTAAAAACTAAAATTTTTATTGTTTTATTTTTAGAATGATATTTAATGAATATTTTTTATTTGACTCAAACAAATTTTATCCCATGACAAAAATTTCAAAGAAATTGATACAGTCGTTTATTTTTCAGTTTGTGATTTTTATTATATTTTTTAATAGATTTTTTTAATAGATTTTTTATATTATATTTATTACCTGTATTTTAATTTTAAATTTACAGGACCAAAAGCGAAGAAGATGAAACCAGATCTTCAAAATGTAAGTACTAATGCATAGTACTAAATCTTGACCGAGTCTTATATATATATTATATATATATATATATATATATATATATATATTATATAATATATATATATATATATATATATATATATATATATATATATATATATATATATATATATATATATATATATATATATATTATATAATATATATATATATATATATATATATATATATATATATATATATATATATATATATATATATATATATATATATATATATATTGCAACTTTTATGTTTTAGTAGTATTTTCTTATCAAAAATAAAAGACTAGTCTTATAAGATATTTTTATTCAATATTAAGTCATTCAAAGTTTAAGAAGACACTTTTCTCATTTCCAAGATGTATAATTATTAATTACGGATCTTTTAGTATATATATATATATATATATAATATATATATATATATATATATATATATATATATATATATATATATATATATATATATATATATATATATATATATATATATATATATATATATATATATATATATATATATATATATATATATATATATATATATATATGGTGTGTATGCATGTGTGCATGAATGCATATATGTTTGGTACCAAGAAAACGTTATTCAAAGGAGAGAGCATAAATAATTGCTGCATAAAGCATTTAAGCAGATAGGAAAATTAACAATCCAAGTCTAATTTTGTAAGAATATCGCAAGTTAACCCCCTAAAGACAAACTTCGCCGTCTACCGTGGCGCAAACGGTAGAGTGATTGGGGGGGGGGTTGTTAAATAGGGAAAAAAGAAGATCGATGGTTGGTGTAATTTATTATATAAAAGTGCTTAAATTATCCTAATGCAAATGTGTATAATAATAAAAATAATTAATAATCATAATTAATTTCAGTATAACTTTGTTTGCAAGAGAAAATATTCTGTAAATTTGTACTATCTGGTATTAGATCATAAAGAGAGAGAATGTGTGTGTGTGTGTGTGTTTTTTTAATTTCTATTAATTTTCCGACCTCAGACCTCATTTGCACCCATACATTACAATGCACACTGTTAGGGTTTGCCAAGAATAAGTTTCTCTATAGATGAATAAAATTTTGGAATTGTTATATTAGTTGGTAAATAGTAAATGTGGTTTAGTAAATTTATGCATTACTATTATTATTATTACTATTATTATTTTTATTATTATTATTATTATTACTATTTATTATTATTATTATTTAGAAAAGCAAACCTGGGAAAGATCCTGAGAACATCAAGCCAAATGAGAATAAGGAAACTGTAATTAAATCAGAATCTTCTGTTAAGGCAGATACGTCAACAAAAAGCGATGTAAAAGTACCCCCTTTACAGTTGCAGAGTATGAATAAACAGCAGCAAGGAAATGCAAATGTTAGCAGTAATAGTAATGCTAGTTCAAATAACAAATTAAAGTATCAGACCTCATCACTTTCACAGCAGCCACAGCAGTCACAGCAGCAGCCACATCAGCAACAGCAGCAGCAGCAACAGCAACAGCAGCATCCACCAGCTCAACCTCAACTTCCTACACCTCCCTCTCAAACCCAACAGCAGTCTCATCAGCAATTGTCAACTGCACCCCATATACAGCCTCAGTTACAACAGCAACAATCACATCAGCAGCAACAAAACCAGACGTTACATCAACCAAAGCTAGAAGCTGGAAGTCAGCAACAATTATCTCAAAAGCCCATGCCATCTGATTTACCTCAGCAACAGTCAAGTAGCCTCCAGCAACAGTCATCTTCCCTAGTCAAATTAGGTGTGTCAGAGCCCTTGAATTCTCAAAGCCAACTTCAGAAATTACCACCTCAACCTGTAGTGCCACAACATCAACCACCACCAATTCAACCACCTCAGCAACAGCAGTCACAGCATCAACCGCAGGTTCAGTCACAACAGCCATCATCAAATTATTTAGTTCACAATAGTTCAGTAACAACTGCTTCTCAAAAACATCATGGTGGTAATTTACCTCAAAACTCTACCTCTTCAAGAAATGAAATGCGTAAGTATTTTTTAATATATATATATATATATATATATATATATATATATATATATATATATATATATATATATATATATATATATATATATATATATATATAATATATATATATATATATATATATATATATATATATATATATATATATATATATATATATATATATATATATATATATATATATATATATATATATATATATATATATATATATATATATAATACTTTGCTGTACTACTACTAGTATTCATTGAAACTTAGTTTAAATAAAAATTAAAAACGTGTTTCTATTAACTAATGTAAGTAATGAAAAAAAAATGCTATTTCTCTTTTGGATTTAATATTTTAAGGATAGAAGACTTCATTAAAGTTATATTAATCAAACTTACAGGTACATAAATGTGTTTTTAGTCTTCATGTTAAAAATAATTATATTATTAATAATTATTATTAATAATAATATTATTATGATTTTTATTATTATTATTATTTCACGGGAGTATAGTGTCGAATTTTAACAAATGTATATTGCTTAATTTAGCTGCATGAACAAGAGTAAATCTGATATTGGAGAGGTTTTCCCTTAGGAAATAAGTAAACTATAAAACTTTAAACTATTATGGGTTATACTATAAAATGCAATGTTAAATAAGATCAGACCAAGAGAGAAAACAACTAATTGACAAATTTAAAAGTATACTGTGGATAATGGATATATTATTATTATTATTATTATTATAATTTTTTTTTTTTTTTTTTTTAAATGCTAGTTGGTGATACAAGTGGCGGACAGTATGACACTGCAAGCCTTTCTTCTCAGAATCCGCAGATGAATGCCAGAACTTCAAGAGGTAAGATTAAAAATTAATTTCAACATTTTTATATTTAATTGTTGGTTATAACATAAGATTAAAGCGCGAAGCTTTTTTTTGTCATAGGCGAAAATATACAAATTACTCTTCACAGCTCTTTTGTGCTGTTAGTTGTTATGGGATGGGATAATCTTGTATTTATTTGCTTCACATTCATATACTAGAAGCCACGTAATTTTAAATTGTTTCATTTCCAATAATAAGAAAATTTAAAAGCCTTCAGCCTGAAGGATGGAGTATGTACCTAGAGAAGCATTAACAGTAAACACTTCCATAATACACCTCAGATATATATATATATATATATATATATATATATATATATATATATATATATATATATATATATATATATATATATATATATATATATATATATATATATATATATATATATATATATATATATATATATATATATATATATATATATATATATATATATATATATATATATATATATATATATATATATATATATATATATATATATATATATATATATATATATATATATATATATATATATATATATATATATATATACAGACTCTTTAAAATATGAAGATCAGGTTATTCAGTCAGAGTTGCAGATGATGATGATGAGGGACAGTATGAAAATGTCTCAGAATTATTCACGTCAGACATCTCTTCCAGTTGGTGGGAATAGTATACCTCATAGTGCAGTTTCCAATGGATTTTCCTCAGATAATAGTATTGGACTGCCTACATCTGGAGATCATGGCCTTGGAGGTCCAGTTAGTTCTGTTGGAGGTTCATTAAGTCATATGCCTGCCATGTCCGTAGGCAATCTTCCGTTATCCTCTGTGGGAAGCCATCAAAGCCTTCTTCAGAATATTTCGATGATGAATTCCTCTTTGGATGAGCTATCCTCGGCTTCCTCTCTTCCTTACTCACATAATTCAGTGATGCCTTCCTTGCATGATATCTCTGCCTCTCACATGGGTGATGGAAATCTGCCTGATCTTAAAATGGCTGGACTAGAAACGAGCCTTGGGTATAATTTTGGAACGGGACAAATGCAAAGCATGAGTCAAGATGTATCTGGTGGGTTGATGCACCAACAATCTCACCACCAGCCGCAAGGCTCCGTTGAAGTAGCCTCGTTGCAAAATTACATTAATGTACAGAAGAAATCAATTTCTCAGTCACTACCGGAAACTCCCAAAATGAGCATGTCCAATAGTGGCAGTGCCGCTTCCCTAAACAAAGCTAAAGTTACACCAAAAAATTTAAGTTCCTGGTCATCTTTGGCTCAGAGCAGTGCAAATCCGGCCAATCCATCTCCGTCTCTAAAGAGTGCTAATGATTCTTTTGCACAGTTTAGGAAAGCGGCAAAAGAGAAAGCAGCCAAGGTAAGTTCAATTTTCATTTTAAAATTTATGATAATATAAGTTGGAAAATTATTTACAAGATTATTTTTATTTTGAGGAACTGATGTAAGAAATTATTTATTATTATTATTATTATTTTGCTTTCCACCTGAGTTACTTTTGGGTGTTTCTATTTTATGTACTTTTGTATGAAATATTGTTTTCCGCGGCGTTGATACACTTTGTTTTTGAGGGGAGAAGGTCTGTTACTTGTCAGAGTTATCTAGCGTGTGGCAGCCCGTGGACGAAAATATAGATTATAAACCATTCTTTTCAATATCTTTGCTCTGGCCACCTATTCTTATGGATACAAACCTCAGCCAGCAACTTAAGAGGATATCACTCATAATCTTGGGCATCATATTTCTGCTTAGTTTGGAGACCTGACAACACTTCAGCAGAGTACTGACCGAGACCTCTTCAATGTAGTTAGCTTAATTTTATGATCATTCGAGTCATCGTTTTATTTTGTTACAGATTAGAAGGCAAAGCAGATTTTATTACTGATGGCAAGAATAAATAAGATTTTCAATATTTAACATCCCCCTTCTATTAATCAGATTATACTTCTAATCTCTTTGACCAGAAGGCCAGTCAAATGTATAGGTTTTGATTCCCTAGTTAACGAAAGGGTTCGAGTCCTCTTATCTATTGAACTACCTTTTTTTTAAACCCAAGAGCCATGGACGATTCTCTTTCATCCATCCTGGATGCGTGGCCCTCGGGCTCTTAAAGTCACTCCCTTCCCCATTGCCTCATAAGCCAGTTGGAATTCTGTCCTTGTAGAAGACTGCACTGCCATCGTGTCCCTACCCCTTTCGACTCATGGGGTTTTTCTGCTTTGCCTCTATAATCTAATTTTGGCCACCTACAACGTTCCTATCTCAAAAACGTTAAAAAACCTATTTAATTTTTAAATTTTATATTGGCGATAAAAAAAATAATGGCTAATTTTGAAATCTGTGTAAAAAAATACATTCAAATACCACTTAAGTTTGTTAACCAGATTTATCAGAACCGTTATCTAGTACTTGAATAAGTACACGTTTAGGAGCTAAATCCACGCTATTAAGTAAGATAAATTCTAATATTTGTTTTATATTTTGTTGAACATTTTTCAAAACCTTTTAAATATTACACTGCACAAAGTGATTGCTTAATATGCAAACTATAAAGATGGTTGCATTTTATTGGTAAACTCTCTTATCAAGCTATGCAACTGAGAGAAGACCATTAAAAGCTTAGACATTTTACACATTATTTCTCTCTATTGACTTTTCAAGATATTCAAGTAGTATGTGGCACTACTAGAATTCCATCATTTTGCGCATATAAGCTAAAAAAAGTCATTTTAACGTTCAGTAAAAATTTGTTCTGCTTTACAAGTTTATTCAGTTCTAAACTACTAAACTATGTGCCTAAATTCATTCAATATCTCTGTGATATTTCAGAAACAGCAGATGATGGAACAACAAGAGCTTCGTCGTCAACAGAAGGAAGCAGTGGAGAAAGAAAGAGCGCGAGCTGAACAAGATAGAGAAAGAGCGCGAAGGGAAGAAGAGCTTCTTGAAAAGGCTATGGAACAAATGAAAGAAAAAGAAGGAAGGCTTAGTCAAGATAGTCAGAGGTAAGGAGCGTTATGTAGTTTATAAAACTCAGTGAATGAGAAATATATAATTTGCAAGTATACTTTAATTTTTGTGTCTCTTTCATCAGGAGGGAGATTGTTAAAAACCCAAATTTAGGGAGCAAAATTGGTGTTCCATCGTCTGCGTCATCTTCACCACAAATAGGAGGATCTCAGTCCATGACTCCAACACCTTTGCAGTCGCCACACATCTCGACCCCGTCCCCATCCGTTGATCCTACCAAATTAAGTGATAGAGATAGGCAAAAATTAAGGGAACAAGAAAGGAGGAGAAGAGAGGCTGTAAGTATATTGTTTTTAATTTATAGTACTAGAGACACTACAGCAATGCACCACATTTTATGTTATTATTTTCAACTCCTCTTAGCCAATTTATTTACTGTAAGGTGTACATTGTACAACGTTCATTTAAGTTTCCAAGTTATTTTCCTTAGTCTTATTATTTATTTCTTGTATTTACCAATATTTAAAAGATAATCATTAGATGTATGCAATTAAGAGTGTTTTGGACAGGCAGATCTTCCAAACAGACTACGTTTACAAATCTTTCACCGAGGTACCTCCTGTACTATGACACATTCACCAACGTTAAATTTATAAGTTGCAGAAAGTAGCAGCGCTTTCATCAGTGCTTTACACTCACTCGTTGGATGCAAGAACATGAACTCCAATGTCTTACCTTTACCTAACCTTAAATAGTGATTGTAATATGCAATATGAAGGTCTTTGTAATTTTTATCAGGAAAAAAATTTATATCATTAATGGTTTGGGAAATGGGAAACAGAAAAAAATGTACATTATCAATTTTGATTTTGCCTCTAAAATTTACCATTTTCTTTTTTGAGGCGTGTTTCATATAAAAATATCCTTCAAGATTTATAGGTAGGTTCATTTATGATAAAAGATTTATTTTCTTTCAGATGGCGGGTAAAATTGACATGAATCATCAAAGTGACCTAATGGCTGAATTCGAAGAGCAATGTGGAAAATAAAAAGGAAACTTTGACTTGTAGGTATATGTCTTTTTAAGAGGCATGTCTAATTTACAAGTTATAGTTAACTGTTTTTGGGTGCAGTGACATATTAATACTTCCATTGCGATTAAATCGGAAAACTTTTGAAGGTGGAGTAATTTTTCACACTCAGCTGTACTTAATTATAATAAAATGTTCCTTTGTGTAATATTAATGTTTATACATACCATTGGTACTACCGCTATAATTACAATTCTTAGATAGTATATGTTAAAAGTCAAAAAGGGTATATATATATATTTTTAGAAGTGTAAATGTTCTGACGTGTTACACATTCGCTGATAACAATATAAGCAGTGTTATAAGAATGTATTCCATTATCCTAGACTTTGTTTATAAGACGTTTTCAAAATGTAAGAATTGTAAATATGATTACATTCTCTTTTTAACTTGGTTTATTTAAATAATGAAGTTTTCCTCTTTATTACATATAAAGTTTAGGCTGTGAATTTCTCTATTATGTTATTTATTAAGAATAAAATGGAAGGGGAGGGGGTAGTCATACTAAGAATTAAAAAATAAAATAAAAATTGTTTATAAGTTGCGATATTGATTATGGTAATGGTAATTTTTAATATACTAATATCTTAGCCAAAGGGAAGGAAGATACGGAGTTTTATTATTATTATGCTGTAGCTTTGTATATTGTTAAATATGTCAAATACAAAAGTTATTATTACATTATCATACGTATGAAATTGAAATAGACAAACAAGTGTTATTTGCTTGCTTTAAGGCAAATTTTTATTTTTGTATCTTCATCGTTGAAGAAGTTTAACCACAGGAGCATTCCAGAATTTCTTTAAAAAAAAAAAAAAAAATTTCTTAATACTAAAAATGATAATATAAAAATAATAAAAATAAAGGTGCTTTTGAATTACATTTAAAAAATAAAAAAAAAATGATTCTCAAGATTTTTTTAATTTAATTTTTTTTTTCACGAAAAATTTAGATTTTAAGATTAACATTTTTTTTTTTTCTTTCTTTTTGAATTAAAGTCATGTATATACGAAAAAAAGGTTGTGAGATAAAGAAAACTAAGGTATTTCTGTAAATTTGTATTTAAATATATTGTATATATATATTATATATATATGTATATACTTATTGTATATTGACCATAAAAAAGAAAAAAAAAAAAAGTTTAATCCACTAAAAAATAATAATAAAAAAAGTTGATTTAGCCGTTTTAACAATGCAGTACACTGATAATTATTAGTTCTTTAGCTGACGTTATTCAAAGTCTTTTTCACTTTTTATTTATTATTATTCTAGGATTTGGTTTTCATTACATTAATGAATCTTACTTTGTAATAATTAATTATTATTATTATTATTAATTTTTAAAAACATTTTCCAATTATTGCCTTGTCAATCTGTTATTTTTATTAATGGATTTACTTTACAGTTACTGTACTAATATATATATATATATATATATATATATATATATATATATATATATATATATATATATATATATATATATATATATATATATATATATATATATATTATATATATATATATATATATATATATATATATATATATATATATATATAATAATAAAAAATTTTTCAATTTATTTTTTTCTTTTATTCCTATGGCTCCTTATTTTATCCTTTAATTTTGGGGTATAATATAAAGCAATTCTTTTATAATAAACTATTCTTTTATTTATTTATTACAAATGATGGTAATAATAATCAACGACTTTTATACCGTATAGAAACTTTGCGACAATTATAATTGTCAAAGAGTCTCTACAAAATTAGAGTATAAATTTTCAATAATATATATATAATATATATATATATATATATATATATATATATATATATATATATATATATATATATATATATATATATATATATATATATATATATATATATATATATATATATATATATATATATATATATATATATATATATATATATATATATATATATATATATATATATATATATATATATATATATATATATATATATATATATATATATATATATATATATATATATATTATATATTATATATATTATATATTTATTTTTTTTTTTTTTTTTTTT
Organism: Armadillidium nasatum; assembly: GCA_009176605.1. NCBI lineage: Eukaryota > Metazoa > Arthropoda > Malacostraca > Isopoda > Armadillidiidae > Armadillidium > Armadillidium nasatum. The sequence goes on from SEYY01000133.1 coordinate 47,768, forward strand.
TTTTTTTTTTTTTTCATTGCTGAAAAAATATAATAAATATATTTTAAAATTGTAATTAGGGTATAAACTATAATTAACCTTTAATTACTGCAATTGGTTTCAATTTTATACACTTTTTACTGATTCCTGCTGCGTGACAAGTGTCAACAACATCTGTAACATTTTTGTAAGATTCAGGAGCTTCTTCCATGACTAATTTTGGAGAAGCAACACGTATACTTATTCCCATTGCTTCAAGATTATTTAAAACGTCTGTATAATCTAAATTCCTCCTTGACTTCGCTCGAGATAAGGCACGTCCCTGAAAATTTACACATTATTTTAATTAAACAGAAAACACAGAAAGAAGAAAATCTTACAGAAATAAATTATACATGTTAAGTTCTTTGGAAGGACCATTTTCACTCTGAGCACAAAATTATTTAATAATTTCTGGTCTTAATCTTTTATTCCTTATTTGAATGTTAAATTCAAATCATAACGATACTTTTAAGTTTCTTGACAAATTATAGGAAAATGTTTCAATTTACCATTTATATACAGGAAAATTTGGATATTTTAAATCTAACAATGAAACTCGATCTTGATACATTTGGTTCATTTCCCCGAGCATTGGCTTAACAATTTTTAACCAGATCGACTCTGCCATACTCCCCCAAAAATTTTCTAACAAAGGCATCGATGAATAAAGTTTAAAGGGTTAATAAGAGAATAAAAACTTTCACTAAACTTACTGCTCCATGGCAAGTTGACCCAAATGTTTCAACCATTCCCTGTTCAGTTCCTGTTAATACATAAGAACAAGTTCCCATTGTTCCACCAATCAATACTGGTTGACCTGTTAATTGATAGTCAACAGGAATAAGAGGATGATGCGGTGGTAGAGCTCGAGTTGAACCCTGTGTGTAAAATTAAATCCAAGGTAAATGAGTTAAATTATGAAATTATTTTATTTTTATTGAAATAATTTCAAAACTATACTTAAAAACAAACCTTTCTGTGAACCAAGAGAGTCTTTAGTTTTCCATCCACCCAATGTTGTTCGACTTTGGCTATATTGTGGGAGACGTCATATATGACATGCATATCTAAATCATCTGGACTCGTTTGAAATTGTTTAGCAAAAGCCTGTATATTTTAAAATATTCTTATATGTCATCTTTATTAAATTAATATGAATTAACATTCAAGGACCAGTATTTTTGTTGATGGTTACCATGATTATATTATAGTTACATAAAGCATACCTGTCTACTGAGGAATGTCATCGAAGATCTATTAACCCAGGCAAAATTAGCTGCTGCAGCCATACCCTTTAAATAATCTTGACCTTCTTCAGAGGAAATTCTAGCGCAAGCTAACTGTCGATCGTTTGTTTCAATTCCATCCCTTTTCATTGCTTTTTCCATAGCTACAAGTGCATCTGAAGTAGAACAGAAAAGTGAGAAATTAATAATCTATGATCATACTCGTAAGTTGCAGCGTTTCTAAATACTGACTCATTAAGGATGGGATCAATATGTAAAGTTTACTAGCACAAAATATTACAGAAGTACTTCGAGAAGAAATAAAACTCTAAACTCTATTATGTAACACCTAAATGGAAAAAGAAAGCAAAAATTAAAACGACAGGAACCAAACGTAATGAATACGAGTTTTGAAATATAACTGAAAGAAAACTTGGAAAAAAAAAGTGGGTGAATAAAAGGTATTCTTCAAAATCCAGTTCTATATTATTCTATGAATAAATAAATGGGGGAAAAATTAAAAAAAAATTTAAATTAAAAACTAAGTCTTCCTAGAATATAAAATCTTCTAGAAAGATCTTCCTAGAAGCTTTGGTAACCATTCATTCATCTCTATAAATATATAATTAAAAAAATTTAATGACTACAATAATGAGGGAAATCTAATCTCTTCTCAGTAAATATTTACTTTGTTGTCATATGGAAAAAAAAAAAAAAAAAAGAGTACAAAGGCAGGAAGGATACAGTCATAAGCTGCTAATAAAAAAAAAATTAAAAAGCTACAATTTTCATTTGTCATTAATAACTACAAATATATAACTAGCAATAAATTCATCGACCATTATAATGATGGGGATCTAAATCTCTAGGCAATACATGTTTGGAAAAGCGTAAAAGAGATAGTCATAAGCAGCTTCTCAAAACAATTTAAAAATCACAATATTCAAAAAGAAAACTTAAAAAATGCCACCTACAATTATATTACCTGTAGCTACCTGATGGCCAAATCCTCTTGAGCCTGAGTGAATCATAACGCATATCTGCCCCTTCATTTCAATACCCATTTTACTCGCTGCCCATTTATCGTATATTTCATCGACCACCTGGATTTCTGCATAATGGTTGCCAGCCCCAAGAGTACCAAGCTAATAGTAGAAAATAAACAATACATTAAATTTTGATTAAAGAGGTAATTAGAACCATAAATAAAACGGAAATATATAAATCACCTAAACTTACAAGGACTAAAAATTAACATTCTTACTTTAAGTTACTTATTTCTTTTCAAGGCAAAAAATTGGAAGATAAAAGAAAATGACAGATAAAAATTGTCATGTCTTCTGAGAGATAATTTACTTTTCAAATGAAAAAATATGTTATAATTTGAGGTTTCAGGCTATAGGTCCCTAAAAGGAGCTTACATAAATAATAAAGTTATAAGGAATCAATGTGTTATGAGCAAAAGAAAAAAAATTTTTTTTTTGTAAGAAAAATATGAGCAATATTTAACAAATATAAATGAATGAAACTTCAATAAAAGCAAATAAATACAGAAAAAAGAGAAATGTAAATTTAAGTAATTTCTGTGCTCTCTCTAGAGTAACTGAATCTATGTTACTATTATTTAAAAAAATAACTAAGTTCATTAGTAAGCCACTATTACCTGAGGCTTAAACATGCGCTAATATTATATCTAATGGTGTTAATAAGAAAAATTTGATAAAATTAAGAAAAGGAAGAATATAAGAATGAGATAGTGTGGCCTTATGTTATTATAAAAGCAAATTGAGAACAAAATAAGAAAAATAAAAGTTTCAAACTTTAAGGTTAATATCAAAATATTTTCTCAACTTTAAGATTAACATCATAAAATTTTAATATTTAAATATTTATTATATTTATCTAAAATTAATACAAGATGAATTGAAGATTAAAATATTTATTTTAAATGACTTTCAGAAATATCAATTAACACATCTATGGACTTTTAAATTTTCTTCAAGTTAGCAACATGGTAACAAACAATATCTTTCTGTTAATGAAAATTAAAGTTTTTTTTTTTTTTTAAATATTTCTCTCCATAAAGAACATCCAAACAATCTAATATAAATTATATTCTAAGCGAACCTTACAATTCACACCTCTATTGCACTTTCTCCTAAATACACATACAAATCAAGTTGAAAAAATAACCAAAAATTTGGTTTCCAGAAGAACACTTAACTTCGATATTTTTAATAAACCTTTTGCACCTTGTCTGGAAAAACTCATTCCAAAAATTGCAAGCAGCTTTTACAATCTTACTTATATTTTCATTAATAACCGTGCAATAACTGAAGCGTTTTCTCTTTTTGGTCTATATTAAAAATGAACTTTTTTGTCAAGCCTGTAGCATTAACAGTGGTAAGATGGGAGAGGCGGGGCTAGGTTGTATTGGTAGCATAAGTCCAACAATCATCATTCGCCAATATGGTTTGGTCGGGTGCAAATCGTGCGTTTGCTGTGAAACGTTTTTCTCAAACAACAACCGTTTCGTGTGTTCGTTGCCCAGAAAGCCTTTCAAAGACGTTTCGGTATTCCACGGAATCAAATCTTTCCAGATCGGAAAATCATCTTGCAGTGGATTGAGAATTTCAGGACAACTGATCAACTTTAAATAGAAAATCACCTGGTCGACTTAGGAGAGTTCGTACGCTTGAAAAAAAATAAAGCACTGAGGCGATCTGTTGAGCAGTCTTCGAGACGTTCTGCACAGAGGCATGCTTTCGCCGTAGTGATTTTTTTTGAAAACTACAAGGAGAATCTTATACAAAAACCTCCAATTCCATCCATATAAAATGATGGCTTTGCATGAACTCAATGCGAGAGACAGGGAGTTATGCGAGAACATTCTGCAACATGTAAACAAACAAAATTTTCATTATTCGATCCTTGCTTGCTATGAAGACCGTTGTATTCTTTGTGAGTGATTGTGTGGTGAGCAGTTGCCGAAGTTGGCATCGTGGGTCCCTATTTCTTTGAAGAAGGTGGTAAAACTGATACCGTAACCTTTGACTGTTACATCCATATGCTCAAAAACTTTTTAAGACGACAACTTGAACACCATTAGTTTGAAGAATTCAGTGCGTGGTTTCAAGAAGATGGAGTTACAGCACACACAACTCGAAGATTATTGCAAGCGTTAAAAGAAATGTTTCAAGTTCGGCTGATCTCGTTGCGTGGCCGGTCCAATTCCCTGACATTCCCATTATGATTTTCTTCTGTAAGTTTACTTAAATTACGAGTGAATATTCATCGAACTTAAACTATTGACACATTTAAGGGTGCTGTTTAGCAATTAGATTGTCCCTGTTCCACCCGACATGGCCCGTCGAGCAATGGCATCCTTAAGAATAGACAATTACAGCCAAAAATTTGGAGAATTTCATCTTTTTTATAACATGAATTAAAACTATTGAATAACGTTTCATACATAAAAATAATAATTTAATTATCTTTAACCACTGTTTTTTTATTTACCTTGGAAATTTTATATATATATTATATATATATATATATATATATATATATATATATATATATATATATATATATATATATATATATATATATATATATATATATATATATATATTAAAAATTATATTTTTTTTTTTTTATATCACCTCTGGTGGGCAAAGGCCAGAGGCCTACTACAATTCCACCAGAGTTAGGGGGAAAAACGGAAGAATGGTCAAATTAAAGGCCGACATAACCTGATACACGACGTTTGAAGGTGTGTAAGTCATAGGAAGTTGGAAAAATAGAAGAAGGGAGTGTGTTCCAGACTTTACCGGTAGAGTACATGTAGGACAGAGCATAGCGGTTGAGTCTGGGGTCAGAGAGTTGGACAGAGAAAGGATGAGACTGTGTAGAAAGTCGAGTCGCACGAGCCCTTCTCAGTGGAGGAGGTATGCGACGAGAGAGTTCAGAAGAGCAGTGTCCATTGTAATAGCGATAGTATAGAGAGAGTGACGCAACAATTCGACGGGCAGAAAGAGATTGAAGAGAGTTAGTAAGAGCAGGAGAGTTGATGAGACGAATTGCCCTAGACTCCACCTTCTCTAGGAGAGCTGTATGTGTGGAACCACCCCAGATGTGCGAAGCATACTCCATACAGGGGCGAACAACACCCCTATACAGAGCAAGCAACTGGGGTGGAGTGAAGAAATACTGAAGGCGCCTCAGAACACCCAACCTCTTAGAAGCTTGTTTAGAAAGAGAGGTAATGTGATCTTTCCATGAAAGATCACGAGAAAAGGAAACACCGAGAATATTAAGAACAGATGAAGGTCTGAGTTGAGTGTTTTCGAAGAAGATATCATAGTTGTGTGGAAGATTGTGTCGAGTAGAGAGATGGAGGAATTGAGTTTTGGTGGCATTGAAAACAACCATGTTCTCTCTGCCCCAATTAGAAATACGAGATAGATCAGAGGTCAGCTGCTCCAAGGCAACCCTCCTTGCATCTAGTAACTGTTGTTGAGAGGGGCGCCTTTCAAATTGAAAAGAGTAATGAAGGGTGGAGTCATCAGCATAGGAGTGGATAGGAGATGAAGTAACAGAGAGAAGGTCATTAATGAAAAAGTAGAAAAAGTGTTGGGGATAGGACAGATCCTTGAGGAACACCACTATTAATAGATTTAAAGGAAGAACGGTGGCCGTCTACAACTGCTGCTATATCCACCGAAATGCCGAAGAGCGGAGGACCAAGAGTCAGAGAGAAGGGAAAGGAGATCACCAGTAGAGCGTTTCTTACGAAAGCCATACTGGCGATCAGAGATAAGATTAGAAGAATTGAGATGTTTCCAAATCTTACTGTTAAGGATAGATTCGAAAACTTTAGAAAGAACGGAGGTTAAGAAATGGGACGATAGTTAGAGGGTTGAGAGGGGTCCCCCTTCTTCGGCACAGGCTGAATGAGCGCACGTTTCCAGCAAGAAGGGAAGGTTGAAGTAGAAAGACATAGACGAAAAAGTTTACCAAGGCAGGGTGCAAGCTCGGAAGCACAAGTTTTGAGAACCACAGGAGGGATACCGTCAGGACCGTACGCCTTCTTAGTGTTAAGCTCAGAGAGAGCAGAAGTGACGTCTTTAGAAGAAATTATAATTTTAGGCATAAATGAGTTGGAGGGGTTGAAGGAGTAGGAACAGCTCCGGAATCGTCTAAGGTTGAGTTGGAAGCAAAAGTTTGAGCGAAAGAGTTCAGCTTTAGAGGAAGGCAAAACGGCAGTTGTACCGTCAGAAGATACTAGAGGAGGGAAAGAGGAAGAAGCAAAGTTAGAGTTGACATTTTTTGCAAAATGCCAGAAAGGGCGTGAGGAAGTAGAACCAGAAAGATTGTTGCATTTTAAGCGGAGAAAGGAGTTTTTAGTATTACGGAGAATAGATTTTGCACGATTCCGGGATGAAATATAAGTTGCATATTGCATATATATATATATATATATATATATATATATATATATATATATATATATATATATATATATATATATATATATATATATATATATATATATATATATATATATATATATATTATATATATATATATATATATAGATATAGAGATAGATAGATAGATAGGTAGATAGATAGGTAAATTAAGAAAGTCTAGAAGAATTATTGATAGATAGATAAATAGATCGATATATAATAATATATATATATATATATATATATATATATATATATATATATATATATATATATATATATATATATATATATATAATATATTATATATATATATATATTAGAAATTAATGTGAATTTAGAGGAAAATCGGCAATTTTATCAGGATATCCGAAATCCGGATTTTGAAAATTGCCGGGTATCCGGCAACTTTACTATCAGTCCCACCCCTAATCTAACCAATATTTACAATAGAATATCATATAACGAATGCATTATAAGATATGGCTGTTTCAATCAAGTAATATCGGCTAGTGTAGTATCCTGACAATTTTTTAATAATAATAATAATAATAATAATAATAATAATAATAATAATAATAATAATAATAATAAGAATAACAACTCGCTGAAGATTAGCCTAAATTTTGGAAGTACAGTACTACTAAAGAATAAATACAAAATTTCTATATTTCCGATGAACTCTTTTAAATTGCAAAACTTTCTATAAGTTTGCCCAGACGGATAACCTGGTTATGATATCTCTAATACAAGTAGATTTAATCCTCTCTCTTTTCCCCATAATATAGAAAAACAATGCCAGCTTTTTGACCTATTCCTTAAAAGCTAAATTAAGTACACACTCACATACTACTACCACCAACATTCAACTCAAACCACACACTGGAATCCATTGTTACAGAAAAATGCCACGAAGAATATCTCCCAACAAAATCTTCATAAGTTTCTACAGTCTAAGAAGTGATCAATATACAATTATGTATCAAAATTGTGGTACCTTATCAAAAGGTCACTTAAAACCCTACACTAACACAAAATTAAACGTTTCTAAATAAGGGATTTTGGTCACATCCTCAGAGGCATGAAGACCATCAATTAATTTGTAAATATATTCTTACCTGTGGTAAACCTCTTTTCTTTGCTCTCATTGACACTTTAGATGGATCTGCCTGAGCCATTCGTCCATATTCTTCACAATGTTCTTTGTCTTCAGCCCATACATACCCTAATGTAATAATATAAAACTTTTCAGAAAAGAAATCATAATTACTTAATATCTATGATCTCGAGTCTAAAACTATTGAAAGGAATAAAGATAAGGAGGCAAAACCTTAATACAGTAATACCAATTACAATCTCTAACTAACAAAAACTACGCCCTAAGATACAAGACCTATATATCACATGTCAAATTACTCATCCTCTGAAAATATAGACAAATAACAAAATAAGCAAACTATTTCTGAAAAAAACACAAACCTTCTCTTAAAGACCAATCCATGCCCATCTCCAAAGATTCGTCAAGGTCCTTGGCTGTCATGGGGATTATTCCTTTCGACCCTACTCCTACTGGAATATGATCAAACAGAGACTGAGCCAACTGTTCCTATTTCAAAAATTACTATTTTTAAAATAATGTTATAGTAATAACGATAATAATAATTTCCAATTTCCACAGTTTATTCAGAGGAAAGTAATAATAATAACAAGCTCATCTGCGTATCCCAAAGGGATACGCAAATGTTCTTGTGTGTATATATATATATATATATATATATATATATATATATATATATATATATATATATAATATATATATATATATATATATATATATATATATATATATATATAATATATAATATATATATATATATAAATATATATATATATATATATATATATGTATATATATATATATATATATATATATATATATATATATATATATATATATATATATATATATATATATATATATATATATATATATATATATATATATATATATATATATATATATATATATATATATATATATATATATATATATATATATATATATATATATATATATATATATATATATATATATATATATATATATATATATATATATATATATATATATATATATATATATATATATATATATATATATATATATATATATATATATATATATATAAATTATAAATTTTAAATATATAAAATAATAAAATATATGTGGTGAAGCAACATATATTATGGATACGCATATGGTCATATTATTATTTAATAAAATTATTATTTTAAAATATTTTGTGAAGCTACATATCTATATTATTAATATATTATTATTATTATTAAATATATATGTTTTATATATTTTATTTATATTATATTATATATTATCTTATTAATATTAAACCTTTCATTTTTGGCCTAGGTGCATTTTCGCGTACACTATTAAGTAGCTTCACATTGTGTATATATATATATATATATATATATATATATATATATATATATATATATATATATATATATATATATATATATATATATATATATATATATATATATATATATATATATATATATATATATATATATATATATATATATATATATATATATATATATATATATATATATATATATATATATATATATATATATATATATATATATATATATATATATATATATATATATATATATATATATATATATATATATATATATATATATATATATATATATATATATATATATATATATATATATATATATAATTTTCATAACTGCTAATGATGTTATAATTTCGAGGAATCGAAACCGGGTCCAAAAGATGGAAGTCCGTTGTGTTGACCACTACTCCACTGATGGTTCAAAATGAAATAATCCAGAACTTCTACTGACATATCTCGCCTAGTGAAAAGTCCCTTCAATATTTCACCGACCACAACTTGGGCGTAGCGTCAACATGGACCAGGTTCTATCCTGAGTATAAAACGCAGTGCAAATGTTATAATTTTGATAACCACTATGATAAATCAACCGTGGAATCATTATTTATAATTTTCATAACTGCTAATGATGTTATAATTTCGAGGAATCGAACCCGGGTCCAAAAGATGGAAGTCCATTGTGTTGACCACTACTCCACTGATGGTTCAAAATGAAATAATCCAGAACTTCTACTGACATATCTCGCCTAGTGAAAAGTCCCTTCAATATTTCACCGACCACAACTTACGTTGACGCTACGCCCAAGTTGTGGTCGGTGAAATATTGAAGGGACTTTTCACTAGGCGAGATATGTCAGTAGAAGTTCTGGATTATTTCATTTTGAACCATCAGTGGAGTAGTGGTCAACACAACGGACTTCCATCTTTTGGACCCGGGTTCGATTCCTCAAAATTATAACATCATTAGCAGTTATGAAAATTATAAATAATGATTCCACGGTTGATTTATCATAGTGGTTATCAAAATTATATATATATATATATATATATATATATATATATATATATATATATATATATATATATATATATATATATATATATATATATATATATATATATAATTTAAAGATTTGTTGCTTCACAAAATATTTTAATAATAATTTTATTAAATATCATATATATTATTATATAATATATTTAAATTTCTTTAAATAATTGGCCAAGACAATAATAAGCGTATCCCGTAGGGATACGCATATCGTCTTGTTATTTTATTATTATTATTATCTATTATTCTTATGTTATTATTGAAATATATATAAATTATTAAAATATATATAAATATATATATATATATATATATATATATATATATATATATATATATATATATATATATATATATATATGTGAAGCAACTTAATATAGCTCGGCCCAAAATGCACCTAAGCCAAAAATGAACGGAATAATATTAATTAGATATAGATAATAATGATAATAATAAAAATAATATCACTATAATTATTAAATACATACTTTAACAGGTGCTACATCTTTCACAGTGAGATTTGTCCTCAAAAGTCGAACACCGCAATTAATATCAAAGCCAACACCACCTGGAGATATGACAGCCTCGGGATTGTCCATGTCAAAAGCTGCCATGTTTCCTATTTTAATAAATAATCAAATATAAAGATGGAGAAATGTAAATTTATATTTATTTATATTTGAAGACTGAAGATATACCGTTTATTGTAAGATTTTCAAACATTAAATAAAAATACAAAATGATAATCAACTAAACAATAGAAGAATGGAGTTATATATAATATATATATATATATATATATATATATATATATATATATATATATATATATATATATATATATATATATATATATATATATATATATATATATATATATATATATATATATATATATTCTCTCAAAAAGGTGGTGTAGGGCTTTTCGTCTTATAAACTCTTTTGCTCTTACCAATTCTCTCCAATCTCTTTCTGTCCATTGAATTGTTGCGTCACTCTCTCTATACCATCGCTATTACAACGGACACAGCACTTCTGAACTCTTGCGTCTCATACCTCCACCACTGAGAAAGTATCATGCAACACGACTTTCTACACAGTGTCATCCTTTCCATGTCCAACTATCTGACTCCAGACTTAACCACTATGCTCAATCTTACATGTACTCTACTGGTAAAGTCTGGAATACACTCTCTTTATCTGTTTTCTTAACTTTCTTTGACTTGCAAACTTTTAAATGCCGTGTATCGTGTCATGTCGGCCATTAATGACCATATTTCAAGTATTTTTCCAACTCTGGTGGAAATTGGTAGGCTTCTAGCCTTTGCCCACCAGATTTATATATATATATATATATATATATATATATATATATATATATATATATATATATATATATATATATATATATATATATATATATATATATATATATATATATATATATATATATATATATATATATATATATATATATATTTAAGGATAACTACCCAGCCTAACCTATAGATGGGTGTCTCCCTTTCAATTTTCTGTCGAACATAATATTGCTAATTGCTCTGACTGATTCTCATTTCAAATTTCAATTTCTTTTAATAATTGTTTCTCCCAGGAGAAAAAAAAATTAAAGAACATCAACCTTTGGTACTGGCCAAAACTTGAGAGATTCTTAAAATCTCCAAACATTTTCTCTTTTCCATTTTCAAACTATGAACTCTTTAAGTAAAAATTCATTCAAAAGTCTGTCAATTTTCTTTTTTTTTTATATCAAAATGTTATGTAACCAATCTACTCGTTAACCCATTCTGAACAGATTTACAAGGAATTATGAACTAATTATCGGCCAAATCTGGAACGAGACACAAACCAAAAACATTTTTCAGAACAACCAATTTTGAAGGAAATATAGTAAAATTTTCTTGCCCTACACTCCTGGTCAAAGTCATCCTCCATTATTTGTTAACCACCTGAAAGCACACAAAAATGTAGAACATAATGAGTTTTGTTAAAAAAATATCTATAATAGTGACCTCTTTAATGAAAAGATTCTTTCATTCACAACTGAGGTATTATATAAGATTTGTTACTTTATTTATTTATGCTGTTTCCGTGGCCCAACGATAAAGTGACTGACACAAGTGTTTGATGGCACTGCTTCGATCTCTCTTGCGAATCCAAGGAAGAAACTTCCAAGAGAAATTCTCCTCCTCGAATGATCGGGAGATTCGAATTTTTTCATAAAAAAAAACTGATGATGAGTACAAATGATGTGTTAAAAAAAAAATCATTATCTTAGTTCTCACAATTCTCATGCAGACTTACAGGTGCTCCTTTCAAACGTACAAGCTCTCTCTCTCTCTCTTTCTTCATTCAAACATCCTGTGAACCGATAATCCAATACTAAGGAAAATTTAGGACTCTATACATTTCATAAATATCGTAGCTCCTTCCCAATCAAGGTTATTGACCAATGATGCAATAATAATGATGTTGATAAAGTCATAAAAAATTTTAATTGACCAATGATGCAATAATAATGATGTTGATAAAGTCATAAAATATTTTAATTTTACTTCAATTTCTTCCCTATCATTAAGAGTTTTTAAAAATTTTACATACATTTCCAGTGGATTGAAAGTCTCGATATCTGCTAAGAGATTCAATAAATAACCCAATACTCCCTAGACAGACCACCTGCAACTGCTCCTGATGTAAAACTGTCCTTCTGGTTAGTTAATCATACAACATACAGATAATCAAATTTATAGTTATTTATACAGGAATGAAAGTTTCAAGACAAAAAATAATGTAATTAATGGTTAGAAATTATCCTTACTATAAGTATTACTATTATCCTTACTTATTTACTATATGTACTAGTTTCTACATGTTTTCCCTGTTTTATTACGGAAGTTCCTTTTTCGGATGAAATAGTAACTGATTGAGAATACGTTCATAAATATATAGGTATAGTTGACAACTTCCGGTATAGCAAATGCTCTCATTTAATCACAAACTATTTCAAGCGCTCTTATTTGATAACTATCTTACTAATTATTATAAAGAGTAGGGTTTGTCTCAGAAAATAACAATATAAACCAAATATACCAACACTTTTTCAAAACATTACAATGATCACAAACAAACCATTATAAAAATATTTGTAATTAATATAGTTCAAGATGATTAAAAGTAGTCTGGAAAGTGGAGAGTGAACAACTGTTCTCTTTAATTTTAGTATTTGTCTACAAATATTTTAAAGTAAAAAAAAAAAAAGGCTAATTATTTTTTCACTAACCTATGGCAAATCCATAGCCAGCATGCACATCAGGCAAACCAATAGATTTGCCAACAATTCCAGGTAGAGCAGCTACATTCGCTATTTGCTTCATGCCTGGTAGAAAACCTCCAATCATGCCAGGACGACAAGCATTTCTTAGTTCATCAAACATTAGCTTTTCCAAATGTTCATTTACATAGAAAATTCCTTCAACCTAAAATATAAGTGAATGCAGTTAAATTCAGGAATAATAATAATACTTATATTTTCTTGAGATGGAGGTTAATGGGGAGTTTAAAACCTTGATAGGGGTTGAAAAACTTTTTACAAACTCTTATTTCTCTATATTTGTTTATAAGACTTACCATTATCAAACAATTTTTAATAAAATTACAAGTTCTCTTAACTAGAGTGTGATTATTATTATTATAATTATTATTTATTTTATTTTTTTATTATCATTATTATTAAAAAATTCTAAACAAATTTAAGTAATTAGACTTGACTTTAATAAAATATTTACATTCATATTAGGCTGGAATCCCTTCTTAATTCTCCATGCATGGGCAGAGATTTTCTCCAAGTACTTACATTCTTCATTATACTGACGAACAACCATTTTTCAGACAAAATATTTATCAAACGATTATAATCTGAAAAAGAGAATATTCAATATAACATTAAATAGTTAAATACATTATTGAGAATAAATTAATACAGTATACTTAGCAGATTTACTAAAGTATAATAAGAAAAAGTGAATTGTTAGTTATAATGAAAGTTGTTCAGTAAACAACTACTCGTATTTTCATCTGTGATCTTATAGCATTTCTTGAAGCCATTTGACATCTTAATAGTACCTATGCTCTTTATGATTTCATTTTAGTGGTCTATGTAAGACCTAAACTCCTCAAGAACTAATCTGTGGTCTCATACCAATTAGATTCTTCATGAATCTTTACCATGAATTTAATAATAAAAAATTATTTAACTGATATTATCTTGCCAAGAATGATAAAACCTATTTGTTAAACAAACTGGCATTCGCCATTTCAGTATCAAGAACTAAATTTGCCTATATTTTCAGTATATATTACAAAAAAATTGTGTTGATATGGACTTTTATTTACTTGGCAAAATGATGGGATAAGGTGTGTCTAAATGTAGGGAGGGGAAAAAAATTGAACTAAAAAGGGAAATATTTGTAGTATAAGATAGAAAATAAAAATCTAGGAAATTTTAAAACAGTTTTCAAGATTTTGCAGTTAAAACGGAGATCTTTAAATAAAGAATGCATAATAAAACTAGTGTTGATATGTAGAAATTACTGAAACTGATAAAAAAAAAAGAAGAAAATCTGAAAAGACACATTAGAAAAATACTCATAATAAAGGGGGAAGAAGTAGCGCTATTTGAAGCGATGCTAGTACCTCCCATTGGACATAACCTGCAGAGTGATAGGATGGGCTAGACCATTCCGTTTAACTCTGTTGTTCTTTGGTTTGTTCCTTTTCACGTTTCACCTTCTCAGAGGATCCCTAGTGTACCCTCGTCTAATATTGGAGTGTCTATGCTCCCACTACCTCTCCACTACATTTTTTCACATGTTCTCAGCACTTATACATTACCTTTAAAACAAAAAAAATTGTGAAACTGAAAACTACCTCAGAGATGCTTGGAGGGGCTACATCCAAAGAATGTCCCTCATCCACCCCTCACCCCATCATCAATTGGGAGTTGGCAGTCTCTGATAATGAGGATGATGCCACCAGGACCCCACATCCCACTAGCCCCGGTGCAAGTTCTTCTTTGTTTCATTAATTTCTGCAAAATTCAAATTTTTTTCCTAATTTCCCCTTTGTTGAACACCATCTCTCTTCTTCTAAACCTCATCTCTTGTTCTTAATTGAAACTCAGGTGCTTGGGTGCGCTGACAGCAAACCTTATTCTGTTACCTCCTACTGTCTCTATCCTCAATTTTCAGCCAAAGGCAGATGTTGTGCATATGTGCACAACAATATCTCTAAATTGGAGTCTTCTGAATTCTCTACTTTCGGCTTAAGCTCTCTTGCAATTCTACTACTAAATTTATTTGTTCTACCTATTTATCTCTAGTACTGACTATTAAAAATTCTTTGACTAGTTAAGCTCCAAAATAGAAAACATTTTTCTTCTCCTTTCTCCAAAATTATAATTTTAGACAATTTTAATGTTCACCACTAGCAATGATTTTCATCATTCTCATGATCCAGCTGGTGAACTCTCCTACAACTTTTCTATCCAGAAAAACCTTCAGCAGTTGGTGCAACTCCTTACCCGTATCCCTGACTGTCTTGGTGATGAACCCAACCTACTTGATATTTTCTTAACCTCTTATCCTTCTCCTTATAATGTTAAACTCTTTCCTCCTCTGGATTCATCCAATCTCTTTCTTATCTCCATTTCTTGTTCTGTCTCTTCAAGTCTTCCTCAAGAACTAAACCTTTAGCCAGGAGACGTTTCTGGCACTTCAGTGCTGCTAAATGGTCTGACTTTCAATTTTGTTGCTCACCAGATTACTGCAATGGTTGCATTTTCTCTTCTTCACAGTCTTTCCATTTTCTAGAACATTTACACTCTCAAACTCTCCCCAAGCCAGGTCTTTCAACCTCCCACCCCTATTCATGATTTAAGATAGAGAAGCCTTTCCACCTTAAAGTTCTGTTAATTGGATGCTATAATTTAATAATTATTGATTAGAAATTTAGAAACACCTGAAAATATAAAGAATATTCTTAAAACATTTGATTTTTTAAAAAGGGATAAATAAACATTTTTACATTACTGTAGACACACTCAAGTTGCATGTGTCTACTGTAATTGGAAATGAAATAGAAAGTGTTGTATGGTACAACACTTTTTTTACCAAAAACCCAGAAAACCCATCAATTCCCCGGGTTTTTGGCAAAAACCCACCCGGGCTGGGTTTTTCGGGGGAAAAACCCGGGTTTTTGCCAACCCTGATTAATGCAGAATACCAAATAACCACATCTCACTGGGGTTATGCTGTTCTTTTGGAGAATAGTATTTTCTCCCACGGTTGGGAAATATTTAGGTTGTTGCCAGGTTACACACAGCCCTAAAGTCTGAAAGGAATCTACAGCTTCATAACTTTTAAAAATACTCAATATATGTTGTAAATATCTACAATTCCACAAAACAAGATTGGGGAGGCCATTGCAAAAAAAAAAAAAAAAAAAAAAAAATTAGTGTAGAGATCCATTTATCTACAGGGTGTGGTTATTAAAGGTGATACTGCAGAGCATTTGTAACTAAAGGGGCCCCTCGCAGGTCCATCAGGGGATATCCCATTGTTATCTGGGGAAGATCACATTCTGGGCATTTGCAGGTTCAGATCCTGAGGAATTTAACCTGAGAGTGTTGGGGCCCTATTGAGGAGAGGCTTACTGGAGGGTCTGCCTCTTAAGCTAGTTGAGGAACTGGGGTAAGAAGTTATGTTAGCATAAGACTGCTGCTGCATAAAATGGGACTCTATTTAATGTGAAGTACTCTTAGAAGCTAGTGGGCCTTTATACTTTAGGTGTACAGATTTTGAAAGGGAGTCAGTGCTTCCAAAGAGTCCAGTCCTATTTTAAATAAGTTACTTTAATTATAAAAAGGTCAAATATTTTGAAAAGCTTCTGCATATCATTCTCATGTTCCTCTATAGCACAAATTTTCCCATAAGAGATATGTCATGGTACCTGGAGGTATGATAAACCCAGCACTTTACTGGGAAAGTGCTAAATTTATCTATTATTTCCAGGAGAACTCTGAGCTTCTCAAGGAATAGGATATGGAAATTAATACTAGAACTGATTTAAAATATGAATAGTGCCCTTTATAATTAGCTTCCCAAAAAGAGATTTATTCAAAAAAAGTCACTCTAGTTGATTTGGTATAGCTAAATTACCCTTCCCAATTCTGCCCTACCATAACACTCTCACATGAACTTGAAGAAGTGTCAAACATTCCATACTCTCATCTATCCTGGTCAGCTTTCCCACCCCTTACTTTAGTTTAATTTAGTTTTTTGATGGGTATATGATGTGATCCTCTGCCCATAATTCGTTTGCTAAAGATCATTTGACTTAAGAGTTGTCTGAGCTATGTAGTTTGTAAGAGGGATATGCTTATTGATTCTACAACTGTAGACTTGAAATATGGAGGGGTGTTATTAGCATCCAGCAACAGAGGTGAGGACAAAAGTGTCCTAAAGGATATAAGTTCTAAAGAAGGTTAGATCTGATTTTCAGGCACTTAAGAGTGTAATGGGAAGCAAATGGTCTTCCTCCACAGCTGGATACCAAGGATCTCTTGTTTAACTTAATTTATTAAGGTGAAAGTTTAAGACTGTATACTAAGGTGACCATATTTTTTTGACAAATATAAAACATTTTATAACATTGCCTTGCCTCACCCCCCATCCCCCTCACCAAATATCTTGCCTGTATAGGTTTTAAGGGATATTAAAGGAGGGTGATTTTTAATATAAAGAAAAAATATAAATGCTGCTTCAAAAACAAGTCATCTGGTTTATTAGTTAGGACATTCTACAAAAAAAAAAATAAATAAAATAAAATTTTTTTTGCCTTCTTCTACTCCCACCCGACGCCCTCTCTGGCTGGCTGAATAAATAATTTTTGCTAAATTCAAAAATCAGAATAAATACCATCCAGATTGAACCTCTAAAAAAATCAGGACATGGCTTAAACAACTGGGACTGTACTGTCTCAAAAAATTTGGGATGGATGGTCACTCTACAATATACCCAATTCACAACTTTGTGATAGTTGTTTCTAATTTAATGTTATGCTCAACGTGTGTTCATGTATAAAGAGTCAACTCTTGAATGTTCAAGGTGAGAAATGAATAGGAAATACTGTTCTAATTCCATGAAATTTCTGAAAATCCTGTTGACAAAATCCTTTGGCTTCCTTGATTTCTAGAGTGACTATGATGGAATGAGGAAGTGTGCAATGTGTTTCCCACATCCTCTTAATTCCTATGGATGCAGGAGGAGCTACTTCTAGATCCTTTACATCTTCAACATTGCCACACCTCTTCCTCTTGGAAAGGATGCAAGTTGGACAACAGTCTACACCCCAAGGTGTCTCCTCGTGTCTGGATGGTGTGTATGGTAGAATTCTAAAAGAGGGGAGTAGCAGTATTGCAAAGGCACTGTATTTGATTTTTAAGCGATCTATTGCTTTTGGAGAGGTACCTGAGGACTGGAAAACAGGCATATGTGGTGCCCATTTTTTAAAAAAGGTAGTAAGGAAGATTTAGGGAACTATAGGCCAGTTAGTTTAACATCTCTGGTTGTGAAAATTTTGGAAAAGTTACTGAAAAGTCATATAGAGAAGCATTTAGATGATAACAAGATACTATATAACTCCCAGCATGGCTTTAGAAAGGGTAGATCATGTCAGAAAAATCTACTAGAATTTATGGAATATATTACTGAATGTATAGACAGGGGTGATCCAGTTGATGTCATATATTTAGACTTTAGCAAAGCTTTTGATAAGGTACCCCATGTTAGGCTGATGCAAAAGTTGTCGCAGTATGGTATAGATGGAATGGTACACAATTGGATTAAAGAGTGGTTAAAGAACAGAAGGCAGTGTGTATTACTTAATGGTAATAAGTCATTATGGGAAACGGTGAAGAGTGGGGTCCCACAGGGTTCTGTGCTGGGACCACTTTTGTTCCTTATATATATATAAATGATTTAGACAAAGGTCTTAAATGTAAGGTTTCTAAGTTTGCTGATGATACCAAAGTGGTTACCTCAGTAAGGAATAATGATGGATGCATAAAGCTTCAAGGTGATCTAGATAGGCTTCTTGGTTGGGCAGAGAGGTGGCAAATGAACTTTAATAGTAAAAAATGTAAAGTTCTTCATGTAGGTTACTCAAATGAAGGATTTAATTATGAAATGAATGGGGAGTGGCTTGAGACTGTGGACCAAGAAAAGGATTTAGGTGTGATTATTAGCAGTAATCTGAAGGTGGGTGATCAATGTTTGGAAGCAAGGAATAGAGCTAATAAGATGTTAGGTATAATTAATCGCAATGTAGTTTACAAGAGCAAAGAGGTTATAAGCAAGCTATATAATAGCTATGTTAGGCCAGCATTAGAGTATTGTGCACAGGTTTGGGCTCCTCATTTAAGAAAAGACATAGATATGCTGGAGAGAGTACAACGTCGAGCAACAAGGATGATTTCTGGCTTTGAAAATAAGAGCTATGAAGAGAGGTTGAAGGAGTTAGGAATGTTCTCAGTTGAAAGGAGATTTCTCAGAGGGGATATGATACAAGTTTACAAAATATTTGCATCTGACAGTAATACAGAGATTGAAAAATACTTTATATTGGACTGTGGAAGAGTAACTAGAGGACATGATAAGAAAATTAAAAAGAAGCCATGCCATCTCAATCTAAGAAAATACTCTTTCAGTAATAGAGTTGTTAATTTTTGGAATGACTTGCCAGAAGAGATTGTTGACTGTGATTCTCTTGTCAAATTTAAAAGGGGGCTAGATAGATTTATGGATGGTTTAGGTATTATATATAACTTGACTAAGCCAAATTGGTGGGTATATATGAATTTTTAGATCAACAGATCAACAGATCAACCTATGACTAAGCCTAAATGGCAGTTTTTTTGTAGTGGGTGATGGTTCATTGAATGCTTGCATGTTAGTTGGGCTTGGTTTTGCTTTTATCTTTGCATGAATGAACTGATAACTAGGGAAGGGATAGACCTAGTCTTTTGTGCATGTACTAGTAGTTATTGTTATTATTATTATTTGTTTGGACTGGGACAGTCTCGATAGGCTCTTGTGGCTTCTAACTGTCTCTATTTTCCTATATATGTTCCTCCTCCATCAGAGAACACGCTTTACAAATGAAGGGAGGCATAAGCTACAAAGCCTGGCCTAGGCTTAAGGACGACTCACAGAAGGGCTTAATTAACTTAAAAGTTCACAAATAATTCAGTAATATAACTTAAGAATAAAGTAAAACTAATAGTATAGCAACACAAGCAAAAATAAATTAACAAACTCGTAACGTGTACACACATAGTACACATTATTACACGAAATCTTCCGTGTAGAGATGCCGAAAGTGTTTCGATATATATCGATTTTGATATATTAAGTCGATATATCGATATTTTATCCTCAGTATCTAACCAACGATATTCATATTTTACTTAACTAGAAATTTTTAGTAGTTTTCTGCTCCTTTATAAAATAATATTTAAAGAAAATTTGCTATTTTTCATGTGCGTATATATATATATATATATATATATATATATATATATATATATATATATATATATATATATATATATATATATATATATATATATATATATATATATATATATATATATATATATATATATATATATATATATATATATATATACGATATTTTTAATCTTTTAATCCGATATATCGATATTTTTTAACCAATGGTATCGAGGTCAATTTGATATTTTTTAAATTATCGATATTTTTTCCAATTCGGCATCTCTACTTCCGTATCAAAGGTCAAAACTTCAAAATTATCACTTCGAAAACTTGGGATAGAATCATATGGATAGAATAATAAAAAATCTTTGTCTTATTGCAGCATAGTCTCCATTGTCCCATGCGATAGGGATGCCGAAAGAGTACCAATATATATCGATATTGAAATTTTTACGATAATATCGAAAAAATGTCGAATGTATTTTTAAAACCGTTATATTCATATATCAATATTTTATCCTCCGAATCGAATCATCAATATTTATTTTACTTTAGAAATTTGATAGTTTTCTGCTCCTTTATAAAATAAATTTCAAGCAAATGTTTGTATTTTTTATGAGCATGTGTGTTGGATGATGGCATAGAATATAAAGTCTAAGGATTTTCCCAAGAAAGATTACGAGGGAGGGAGGTACGTATTGTCCGACCTAGGTCTACTTATATTTCGTGAGATTCTTTTCGATTTCTTCGGTGCTTGGTCAGATGTGTGATAACACTGCTGATGGTCTACATAGCTATGTTCCGTTTGAGCTGGGCCATCTTGAGGATATGGATACGGGCTCTTGAACGGAGGCTGGAAATGGAAAAAGCCCTTCCACACCTTCGAAGAACCGAACGCCGTCCTGAAGAATAAGCGACCGGATGCTGCCCTTCTTACTTACTGTCAGTGGTATTTCTCATGATTCGTCTCCGGTTGACCATTCGGTTGGTATTAGGCCTGAGTCTTCATTGTCAGGTGGGAGAAACTTTGTTATCATTGTAAAACTGTCTTGTAAAACTACTATGCCATGTGCCCGATCGATGCAGTCATGCAGTTTCATAAATAAGCTGATGAATGTACTATAACACGTTTTGTTACTTTTTTAATGACAACCATACCATTCGAAATTGCTACTGCCTTGTCTATAGACAGGCTCTCCAAATCTCTGCAAACCATGCGTACAGGAAATGGTAGGATCGAGCCAAGATTCCTCTTATTATGGAGCTTATTATATAAGCTTAAACCCAAGGGTACATGGGCCCCTTCGGATCGCAAATCGACGACTGCTTCTCCTCTTGAGGTTTCCTCGAAACTGAAACGTACTTGCCTACTTCTCCCTAGTAGAACTTTTGTGGAGGTCCTCGGTGATCACTGTGAGGCTGATTTGGATTGTACCGACGAGGAAGATACGTTGAGCATCCCCAGTGATCAGTTAGATCGAGAGGTTTTCCCCTTCCTCTTCTAAAGGTAATCTCAAGTAACGGCATTTTCATGACAGTACCTTTCAGACCACTTTTGGTAACCCTAACCTAACCTAAGCAAAACGTGTCTCTATCTCTCTCTCTCTTTCCCTCTCTCTCTCTCTCTCTCTCTCTCTCTCTCTCTCTCTCTCTCTCTCTCTCTCTATATATATATATATATATATATATATATATATATATATATATATATATATATATATATATATATATATATATATATATATATATATATATATATATATATATATATATATATATATATATATATATATATATATATATATATATATATATATATATATATATATATATATATATATATATATGAAACGAGAAAGAATTAAAAAATTCGAATAAAAAAAAAAAAAATAAAAAAAAAAAAAAAAAAAAAAAAAAAAAAAAAAAAAAAAAAAAAAAAAAAAAAAAAAATATATAATATAATATATAATAATATATATATTATATATATATATATATATTATATATTATATATATATATATATATATATATATATATATATATATATATATATTGTTGCGATTTACTTTTTATAGAAATCGTGAAGACTTAATAAGCCAGTATAGTAACTGTCTGTCCTATTTTAAAGAAACGTAAACCAAACTAAGATAAATTAGCCTAAAGAGAAGAGTAATTAAATTCTATAAAAAGTCTAATATTACTCACCAAAATTAAAATGGAGTTTCTCTCAGCCAAATTTAAACTGTAACTTTCCGAATTTCCTAAAGATTCATTTAGGATTCTTCGCCTTAACGTTAAAGGCTATATTTAAATTAGCTTATTTAATAAACATAGGACCTTTCAAACTGAACAATTGTCCATTCAAATATCAGGTCAACAAATCTCAGCTCATGCTACAAATTATATATAGAACCTTTTTAAAACGGTTAAAGTCATATAGTAAAGTCAAATTTTAAACTTAATCGAATACCTAACAGGTCTACTCTTAATTCTAATAATTAAAATCAAACTAAGCAAATTTATAAAGAGTAGACTGTCTATAAGTCAAGTTCCAAAATAGTTACAAGAGCCTAAATTTAGTTTGCTAATATCCAAAAAGGACAATTAATGTGCAAAAAAGATTATTAAGTAGTTAATACATTACGTTTTAGAAGATATTTCATCGATGTGGGTTGTATAATTTTTATAACGCTCTTACATTTTCAAATTATTACCAGCGTGGTAGGTGTCTAAGAAGCCAGTAAGTGCCCTAACATGCCAAACAGTTAGCAACAACGTTCTTAGTGTTGCCATTCAAAATTGGGTGTCTAGCTTTAGGGCATATTTTGATACTTTGAAACCAGAGTTTAATATTTTACTAAGAAGCAAAATTAAAAAAAACATAAAAAAATAGCTTTATTTTTAAATCATAAAATATTTAATTAAATCTAAAATATAAGGATTTTCCAATAATATATATAAATTTTACAAAAGTTTAAGGTAAATTTAATTTTTCTGAAATGTTTTGAAAATTTTTAGGGTATTTTTTACTGTTTCAGACTTTGTTCCCTCAACTATACTTGTGCCAAAAAAAAAAAAAAGAATTAAATTAGAAGTAACTTCTGGTCAATTAAGGATGATTATTTCGTTGTATTCGAGTCAAATGAAGAATAGTTCTTCGCATGGTTCTAGAAGCTGGGAACCTTTTCAACCAGGTTTCTTTTCCACGTACGATTTCAGGAAGAAATGTTAAAACTTTCTGCAATCGACACTACCCTGCATCATGCGGGATTTCTAGAAGTAAAAAAAAAAAAAAAAAAAAAAAAAAAAAAAAAAAAAAAAAAAAAAAAAAAAAAAAAAAAATCATTGTTTCGATACTGAGGATAAAATATCGATATATCGATATATCGGTTTTGAAAATATCATCGATATTTTTTCGATACTATTGTAAAAAAATATTTTTATCGATATATATCGAAACTTTTTCGGCATCCCTATTTATATGTCCATTTATAAGAAAATGAAATACTGTAATTAATTTATATGTATTTGAACAGTGAAATCCTTGAAAATACATTTGTTTACTATCTGATTTCATTTTATTTATTTGGTGAAACAATAACAAACTTCCTAGATTATTTTGCAAATAAAAGACACAAAGTGATACTTGACAATTTAGCATGTTACAAGTTGGACACACATTGAAATAACAAGACTACACAAGAAATGCTATACATCTGAAATATTTGCACAAATGTATAAAGATGAAACTATCTACGATTACTTTTATTTCTGAAGCCACATGGTTTGTTGAAAAACTACACTCTCTGGGATTGAGAGGTAATTTACCGGTATTTCTAAAAAACTTTTTGACACATAGGAAAATTCAAGTCCAAGTGGAACAATCTGTGTCAGAAATTTTTGAACTGGAGTGCGGAGTGCCACAGGGTAGCATATTGAGTCCAATATTATTTTCTATTATGATAAATGATCTTTTTGTGGAGTGTTCACCACAAATACAATATTCACTTTATGCAGATGATAGTGCCTTGTGATTACATAGGAACATAGGAAAATTGAGAGAGTTAGAAGCCACAAGGGCCTATCGAGACTGTCCCAGTCCAAACAAATAATAGCAATAACAATACTAATACATGCTCAAAAGACTAGGTCTATCCCATCCCCAGTTATCAGTTCATTCATGCAAAGATAAAAGTAAAACTAAGCCCAATTATACATGCAATATTCAATGAACCATCACTACAAAAAAAAAAAAAAAAATGCCCTTAGGCTGTCATAAGTTGATCTGTTGATCTAAAAATTCATATATACCCATTGTTTGGTTTTAATCGTCAATTGGTGAGTGAAGCATTGCAGGAGGCTCTTTTTGTTTTGGAGGAGTGGTCAGAAACCTGGGGTTTAACATTCTCAGTAGATTAAACATGCAGTGATTTTTACAAAATGTCCAGTGGACATACTTCCCTCTTTGACTCTTTATGGAAAGAATATAAACTATAAAACATCTCATAGATTTCTTGGATTGTACTTTGATAAGGGCTTAACATAGAATTCCCATATACGTTATCTCAAAAGTAAAGCTGAGAAAGCTATTTCCTTATTAAAATATCTTGGTAATAAATTTTGGGGTGCAGATAGAAGACTTTTATTGCATATATACGTCTCCCTCATTCGATCTCAAATCGATTACTGCAGTTTCATATATGATTCTTTAATAGCAGAAAAATCTTTACAATTGGATAGAGTACAGTACCAGGGAATACGGATAGCAATCGGTGCTCTCAAGGGTACTAGAGTTGATTATTTAGAGGCAGAAGCTCATATAATACCTTTGTCTTATAGAAGAAAATATTTGGGTTTAAAATACATGTGTTCATGTCTATCAATACATGATCATCCTATGAGACAAGAACTTCTGAACTATTATGTTTATGAATATTACCTACTTCGTCCTTATGCTCTTCCTTGCATGGGGAGATTGAAGAACTTATGTAGAGATTTTAATTTGCCAATGGAAGACATAGCTACTGTTCCATTGATATATTCGTATAAATGGAATAATACAAAATTTAATTTTGATTTTAGTAAATTTCCCAAGCAGGGTACAACACATATTGTATATAAAAGAAGATTTGCTGAGATACTACATTACTTGAAAGATGAAAATTACAATCTTTGCTTGACAGATGGATCAAAGGATGAAGATAATACTGGGTGTGCTTTTTTGTATAATGAAAGTTTTTCTCAATTCAAGCTGCCATACTACAGCTCAGTTTTTACAGCTGAGCTATGTGCAATATATAGAAGTTTAATCAATTTTAAAGCCAAACCACATGCCAAACTTGATATATTTACAGATTCTCTCTCTCTGCAATGAGAGCTATGGAAGCAAATTCATCACATTTTTTAATTTATAAAATATGAATGTTAATTATGGAATTGCATGATAGATTGATAGAATTTTTTTTTGATCCCTGGACATGTTGGAATTGACTTGCACAATTGAGTGGACATGGCGGCCAAAGATGCTTGCATTTTGGGATTACCAGTAAATGTAAAGTATTCTACAATTCAACATATTGATAAGGAAGATTTGCACTGCCATGTGCCAGAAGGAGTGGGGTCAATGTAAAGGTCATCAACCGAATATAAAACCACTTATTCAGGATTGGTCAAATACTTATAATCATACAAGAAGAAATCAAGTTATCCTGGCAAGACTTTGGCTGGATAGTGCTCTCTTTACTGTCATCCACTTTTTTGAAAATACTCCTTGTAAAATTTGTGTACACTGTCAAAAGAAGCTTACTATTAAGCACATATATATGGATTGTCCTATATTGGATCTTCAAAGAGTACTGCTGAAGGGCATATGTAATAGACTATCATCTTTCTCTGTGGAAAACCTCCTTTCCTGGTCATTTCTGGAATCTTATATTTTTGATTATTTAAAAAATATAATGACTATGAATTCATTTAGGGAACATTATAGGTAAATTAGATTATGTAGGTTAATTTTTGTGTGGCACCAATTTAATTTAGGTGGCACATGCCAATGCCCAAGCTGGTGAAAAGCATGTTAAAATTGCAAAAGTACAAAAGTAAGTATTTCTGAAGCCCATTCTTGGAGAGATAGAAGCAGTGTTAGTTGCGGAATCTGGAGAGAAAATGAGAATGTTAGTGATGGAGTTTGTGAGGGGATGTGCTTATTATTGGATGATTTAAATCTGCTTTTTAAATCCACTGTCAGTAAACTTGCATCTCCAACTAATAAAATAGATCCTCTTTCTGTTAACTTCAAAGAATATTTAAATCCTCGCCTATATTTAGGATACAGATTTGAAAACAAAGCTCAAGAACTAAAAGACAAACAATTAAAACTTACAAGAGTGTAGAGAAAGTACCAAAGAAAGATGCCAGTAATTTTTCCTGTGTTTATTCAATGAATTAAAGCAAATGATGCCAGATAACTTACAGATACTAGCAAATGTATCATTATTATCTGTGGATAAAATTCCCCATCCCGACAGGGAGCCCATTAGCAAACTACTTGAATTTATGAAAGTTGTTGAATCTCTTATATCTGCTACTGAAGTTCAGCATAATAAAATTAACCTAATTAACTGGAACACAGTAAAGGAAACTGAGTCATTTTGGTCTGAAATTTTTAAGTTTAAGAATGCAGTAGATTTTAATCCATTCAAAGAATTAGCAGAATATGCCATTTCTGCACTGTTAGGTGACAGGATCACATATATGCTCTATCTCCCAAGACATATTATAATATTTTTATTCCATATATATATACTAGGGATACAGGTAGCAAGGAGATGCAATTCATACTTATTGCTCGAGGTTCTGAATATTTTTTTTTAAATGGTACGTAAGTTCACCAACTGCTCAAGTTTTTGAATAAGAAAATGGTATGTTTATCAGCTTTAATCTATCTTGAAAACTAGAGGAATGTCATTAATCTATCTTGTGGTAGTAAATATTGAAGTTATCCAAAATGAACAATTTCAGAGAAAAGAGGAGAAAATATCTTTTATTTTAGAGTTTATAGTCAAAGAATTTGAGATAATCAGGAGAATTACGTAATATAAAGATGGAGGAGATGAATTTGTTGATTGGTAAGAGAATCAAAGTCATAAAGTAGAAAATTCAGAAGACTCCAAATTAGAAACATCAGGGCTTACATATTCCCAAATTTCTTTTGCCAAAACCTGAGGATAGAAACAGTTGGAGAAAACAGAGTAGGATTTTCATTGCAGCACTTAAGTTGAGAACAAGAGATGAAGTTTTAAGAGAGATGGTATTCCACAAGTTGAAATTAGAATAGAAGACTAAAAATGTTGCAGGAATTAGTAAAGAAAAAAGACCAAGTACCAGGAAAAGTCAGAAGTATCTTGGTGGTATCAACCCCATCATCAGAGGATGCCAACTCCCAGGTGATGATGATAGGGAAGTGGTAGATGAGAGGCTTCTCCAAGGCTGCATTTTTCAATGCCATTTTGATTAAAATTTTGTAAGTGATTTTGTGATTTGTGAAATAGTACATGTAGTGTGAGAAATAAGTGTTTTACATAACAAGATTATTAGCCCTCCTGTGTAAGAAGGGTTATAATTACTACAAAAGGGAAAGACCATTGGGTATTAGAATACAACAATGTTTTACAAATTAACAACACATATGCCCAATTTTTTTTTTTTTTTTTTTTTTTTTTTTTTTTTTTTTATAAGTATCCAACATTCTTCTTGCAATTAATTAGATTGCTAAATACTAATTCCCCTAGATTGTTAAATACTACCAAGGATTGGTACTAAGAGAATGTTATTTATTTCCTTTAACTTTGTCAGTTATTAAAATTATAAAAGTCAAAAGTAATTTCTTTAAGAAATTTGCTGTTTTAGGAAGAGGTTTTCCTGCCCAGTACTTTTAAGAGTTATAGTTCCCGAATAGAAATAAATTAAAAAAAATAAATTTACTTTAAATTTTTTTTTTTTTTTTTTTTTTTTTTTATATTATATATATATATATATATATATATATATATATATATATAGGGTTGGCCGACGCACCGCACCGGTGCGGTGCGGTGCGTTGGTGCGGTCATTTTGGTGCGGTGCGGTGCGGTGCGCAACACATTTTCAGCAACCCGGTGCGGTGCGGTGCGGTGCGAAAGAAAAAATAAAAGTGCGGTGCGGTGCGGTGCGCAAAGAAAAATTAACGGTGCGGTGCGGTGCGGTGCGTGGTGCGGTCTCTGGTGCGCACCGCACCGAAGTTGATGTATCCTGCTATAATCATCAATTCGTCAAATATATATATATATATATATATATATATATATATATATATATATATATATATATATATATATATATATATATATATATATATATATATATATATATATATATATATATATATATATATATATATATATATATATATAGTCCTTTTCAGGGAACCGTCTCTGAAAAAAAAAATTTGAAAATAATAAAAAAAAAAATATATAAATATATATATATATATATTTTTAATTTTTATATTTAAGTAAACTCCATGTAGCCTCTATATTTTGGGTGTAAGGTGCAGTTTGAGGATCCACAAAATTTTTACTGGGGTTCAAAGTAAGATGTTTAAAAAAATGTTTTTTACGACAATTTTTGGGCTAAAAAATTTAAATTGGGTAATATACCCAGCATATGTCTAAGGGGGGCTATGCCCCCCGTACCCCCGACCCGTGAGTGATGATGATATTGTCGACTACTTTTCCATTTCTACGATTTGGGGTATTTTCCATTCCCTCAAAAGGACTTGTGCCTATATATATATATATATATATATATATATATATATATATATATATATATATATATATATATATATATATATATATATATATATATATATATATATATATATATATATAAATAAGAGAACTGATGGCCAGGGACAGGTGGCATGCACATAAACCCTGCAGGTATGCACCGTCCCCTAGTTATATGCCACGATGTGTCAGGGTTACGGGGGTTCCCACTGTGGGGCACCACATTATCCCCATTATGTATAACTATGTGCTGTATATTAACAATGTTACTACTCGTTCTGTATGTTTCAGTTTTCTCCAATTGATGTTTGTTGTAGTGGTGCGTTAATTTTTCTCTTCAGTTTATATATATATATATATATATATATAATATATATATATATATATATATATATATATATATATATATATATATATATATATATATATATATATATATATATATATATATATATATATATATATATGCACCCTTGATTAGCCTACCAAATTTACCTATTTGTTTTTAAGGACAAATTATTCAACTTTAGAATTTTCCCACCATCCTATTTCATGTTTTCTCAGGTTCTTGAGTCTTTGAACAAATCCCAAGTCTGTATTTTAAACCTGATCCTTCAATTAGTAATTAATAATTAGCTTAATTAATTCCATTGGCTTACATTTTTAAAATGCTTCAATTTCTTTAAATGTTCTGTTCTGAATATCACGAAAGTTGTACTGTAGATTTTCTGTATGACCGACATCACCTTATTATTTTTAATTTTGCAAAATTTCAATTAATTAATTAATAATTCAATTAAATATATTTTTTGGCTTATGTTCTATATCTCTGTATCTGCAGATCCGATTTTGGTAAAATTTGTACAGTTGACTCTTTGTATAGCATAGAACAACTTATTATACTTACCTATTAATTTTTTTAATTAGTTAATTAATTAATTAAATTATGTAATTTTAATTAACATTACGTAATGTTATGTGCAATCTTTAATTAATATTACGTAATATTTTTGCCACATAGCTTCCCGTCATTTTTGTTTCCAAAACATTGATAAATAACTTTTCACTAAAAGTGAAAATTTGTAAAACAAATAACGGTGTTTCTATGTATTTTCACACCATTTTCTTCACATCATTTGGTTTGTTTTCTTAAGTAGTTTTTTTTCATATTAATCTCTAATTAATTAAAATTCGATTTGATTAATTATAATTATTCAATCTGGCACGTCAAAGGTGGGTACTTGGCATTTTTCCCCTTTAAAAGTGGCGGAGCGGCCTTTTTCCGCCAGTTGTTTCTTGAATTTATATACGTATCGGAAGGTTCTGCCCATCCTCCCTTGTTCCATCTGAAGGGACCTTCTCGTATAAAAATTTCACATTTTATTTCAGCTGTGTGTGTTTTACGTGCATATAAAGTAATAACACATGAGATATCTCTTTGAATTACACTTTGCATAATATAATTATATATTTATAATATATATATATATAATATATATATATATATATATATATATATATATATATATATTTATATAATATATATATATATATATATATATATATATATATATATATTTTATTTCAGCTTAATTAATATTTCTATAAATTTTTCTGTACCATTATTTTTTAAGCATTATGAGCACATATACTGATATACCAAGTGAGACGTCTGATGATTTCGAAGTGATTCAATCTGTATCTGCAAAACAAATCCACAAATAGAAACTGGACAATCAAGAAGTCTTTCATTTACCATAAAATTTAAGGATCTTGATTCATGCTTTGAACAAGACACTTCTGCAGGTAAAAAGTGAAAAATTTGCCAACTAAAGTTATTACCAAAGCCATTTAATATGCGGAGACACCTGTCTAGATGCCATCCTGATATTTTTAAGAATATTGAATCTAAAAAAGGAAAAGGTCCCCCTTCGATTGAAAATTTTTTGCAATCTAAGCAGTCTTTAAAAAGAAAAAAGAGAAGTACAGAACAACTGCCTGAAAAAAGTCGCGAGGAAATTGATAAGGCATTAACCAAATGGATAGCTGCTGACTTACTACCTTTTAGATCAGTGGAATCGCCGGCTTTCAGGTAGGAATATATATATATATATATATATATATATATATATATATATATATATATATATATATATATATATATATATATATATATATATATATATATATATATATATATATATATATATATATATATATATATATATATATATATATATATATATATATATATATATATATATATATATATATATATATATATATATATATATATGATGGATTTGTACGGTCTTTTTTTGTTTTATCTTGAAGTGAACTAGATCACGATTTAGTCTTCCGTTATAATCATTTGGCACATAAGAATTATAATGTTATCACAAAGTTTCGCTGATAAATATTTAACAACTTTTTTTAATATATCAGAAAAATATTATATATCAGATATTTTAATTATTAAACCACTTAGATATTAAAGCACAAAAACAAGTACCAAACTTATTATAATTATCTTATTAACGTGTATATTCTATATTGGTTCCATCCGGCTTGTTTTTCAAAATTCACTAAACCGAAAAAATGACTCTGAGAATCATAGTCGCTAATTAAAAGTAGTTTTCAAATAATATTTAAAGTAATATTCAAATTATTAAAATCAATTAAAATAAAATACATTTACAGTAAAAGAAAATAAAATAAATTAATTTTAATAAATTTAAAAGATGAAAAAATCTAATATATATAATATATATATATATATATATATATATATATATAATATATATATATATATATATATATATAATATATATATATATATATATATATATATATATATATATATAATATATATATATATTATATAACAAACTTTATTTATTGTAAATGAGCATTCTCAATAACAATTATTTATTTTATATATATATTATATATATATATATATATATATATATATATATATATATATATATATATTATATATATATATATATATATATATAATATATATATATATAACAAAAAACTAATGTTTATTTATTGTAAATCAGCATTCTCAATAACAATTATTTTATCTCTATTTATTTAAAGGGAGCTTTTGAACTTACTGAATCCCGATTACGAGCCACCAACTCGCAAAGTTCTTGCAACATCTAAGTTGTCAGCTTTATACGACGAAATGTTTCAAACTATTAAAGAAGACATTGGAAAATGTGTATCATATAGCGTAACATTTGATATTTGGACATGTACGAAGAACCAAAATCAGTTTTTAGCTATTACTGGTCATTTTGTAAATGCTCAGTGGAATTTACAATCGTACTGCATAGGATGTTTGCCATTTAATGAAGCGCATACAGGTGAAAATATTGCTTCTTCTATTAATAGATGTATAAATTCTATGGACCTTAAAATTCCATCATTTGCGGTTACAGATAGTGGGACTAATGTTGTAAAGGCTTGCCAAAAAATGAACCTAGAAAGAATTTCTTGTATAGCACATACTATAAATTTGTGCTTAGAACCAATAATATTCCAGAAATCAAGTCATGAATCTCCAGTACTCAATTTAATGGAAAAAATAAGAGCTATTGCTTCTATCTTTAAAAGATCACCGAAATTATGGAATGAATATAAGTCCATATATAAAACAGAAATGAAAACTAACATAGATCCCAATAAGATTCCAAGAGATTGTAGAACTCGTTGGAACAGCTCTTTTCCTATGATTGAGGAGGTAATTAAACAAAAAGAACCTCTTGAAATTGCAGCCTTAAAGTTGAAAACGCCTGTATTGGCGATAACACAAGAAGAAAAAGAAATGCTTCAAGATCTCTGTACACTTTTGCAGCCGTTCAAAGAGGCTTCTTTAATTTTATCTGGTAGCAAGTACCCTACTTCATCAATAATTTTTCCATCAGTTTTTGCAATTAGTTCTCAGATGAGCAAAGTACAAGTTGATGAGAGGTTGGTAGCTGAAAAAAATCAAATTCAACAAGAAGTAAACCAACGCCTAATTCCCTACTGTCGCAATGTTAATTGTTTAATAGCTACCTATTTAGATCCTAGATTTAAGAAAAAGATTTTTTCAGAAAATGATAAAGAATTAATCTATGAAGGGATATCATCGTTTTACACATCTTTGCAAAGAAAAGCCTTTTCCAGAAGAAGATCAATCCTTAAAAAAAGAAGAGACAACGTACAAATATTTAATACTTCAGCTGATACTTTTAAAAGCCTAATGGTTAGCAACAGCAGCAGTGATGAAGAAGAAATGACCAAAATTTCGGCTTTAAACAGTCAGTTAGAATTATACAACAGCTTTAAGTATAAAGAAAAGACCGAAATGGATCTTCATTCTAACCCGCTGGAGTTTTGGAAAAAACAACACAAATTTATTTCCGATTCTTAGTGATGTGGCTAAAACATTTTTAGCCATTCCGGCAACATCTGTAGAAAGCGAAAGAATGTTTTCAAAAGCAGGGGATCTAATATCTGACAGAAGAACAAGACTTAGCTCCAAAAATGTAGAAAAAATAATATTTGTAAACAGAAATTATATATATTATATATATATATATATATATATATATATATATATATATATATATATATATATATATATATATATATATATATATATTATATATATATATATATATATATATATATATATATTACAGCCAGTATTAACATTATATTCCTGTGAACTATAATAAACTTTCTCATGTTCCTATGATTTAAAATTGAGCTTCAAAATTTTTGTATATTAAATTTTTTATTTTTTTACTTTTAATGTATTTTTTGTATATGCAGTGTAGGATTTGCTTCTAGTAATAAAGGTATTGTAAAAACATTTTTCGTTTTAAATCCAATTTTTCTCCAATGTCAACATAACAACAATCGGAAAAAGAAATATTTAAAAATCTTCTTTATAAATTTATCTAAAATCAATGATTTCAAAGAACAAAAGACAATCACTAATGAATTAATTT
>SEYY01000134.1:12500-22500 GCA_009176605.1 Armadillidium nasatum
TATATATATATAATATATATATATATATATATATATATATATATATATATATATATATATATATATATATATATATATAATATATATTATATATTAAAAGAAATTTTGATTTTTTTTTTTTTTTTTTTTTTTTCAATATTTAAATTTATAATAAATAAATAAATAAATTTGAGAAGCAAAAGAATTTTTTGTTTGAGTTTATTTTTTAAGTTTGTTGGACCTTGAAAATTTCATATATTTTTTTCATTTTTATTTTTTAAAAACTTTTTAAGGAAATGACGTAAATATTAATTTTCGTTTCTAAAAAAAATTGCTTTAAAATTTTTTAAATATAAAAAATGCATAAATCATCGAATGTTAAATTAAATTAAGTTAAAATATTGAGTATATTTCCCTACTATCAGTTTTGATTGTGGGAAGGAAAAGGAAAATGATTGCCAGAAAATAGGGGGTAGGGGGTGGAGAGTTTGGGATCAGAAATAAAAGAGTAACCGCATGAAAACACGAATTCTTTATAAATACTTGGAAGAGGAGAATTCGAAGAAGTCCCTCATTGAGGGGTTCTTTCCCCTCCACCGAGTTCTCCCTACTCCCTCCAATATATATATATATATAATATATATATATATATATATATATATATTATATATATATATATATATATATATAATATATATATATATATATTATATATTTTTTTTTTTTTTTTTTTTTTTTAATTAAAATTTATTTTTTAATATTTAAAGTTTTTAAAAGTAATATGCTACCATTGAAATTCAATATTTACGTCATTTCCAGGCTAACTAGTTTAAAAAATATTTTATATATATAAGAATATGATATAAAAAAAAATTTATTATATATATTATATATATATATATATATATATATATTATATATATATATATATATATATATATATATATATATATATATATATATATATATATATATATATATATATATACCCTTCGTAATTTAAGAAGTAGAATATAATATTGTGATATTTTTAGATATTAAGCATTTATTCATATATATATTATATATATATATATATATATATATATATATATATATATATATATATATATATATATATATATATATATATATATAATATATATATATATTTATAATATTATATATATATATATATATTAGTTTAAGGTTCTTTTGAAAATGAAAATGGAATTATATATGGATAATTCAGGAACGTCGGAATTTTAAAAACCTTCATTTGAATATCTGCATTTATTTTTCATATATATATATATATATATATATATATATATATATATATATATATATATATATATATATATATATATATATATATATATATATATATATATATATTGAAGATAATTCAAGATAATGGGAAATTTTAAAATTTGTGTTGGTAGCCCTGAGTGATTATTGGCACTGAATAACATCTAGAAATCGGCTCACGGTTTCTTGAAATTTAGTTATCTTGGATACTTGAAATTGGTGAGCAATGTGCTTTTGTCATTAAAGCTTGTCATAAAAACAATGAAAGTGTGGAGGCTGCGCGTAGAGAATTTAGGAGTTATTTTAATTTACGATCGTGTTCCGTCAGCATTTGTAATTAACAGATCGGTACTTTGAGGAAGAAGTTCATCAGCGAAAGAGAAACTTCCATGCGGTATGCGAACCTTTCGTACACCAAAGAATATTAAAACTGTTCGAGTTGCTGTCGTTAGAAGCCAGGTCTTATAATTCATCTTCAAGCAGTGTCCTTACAGTTGCATAGTTCAAGTGTTCGAAGAATACTGGTACAGGACTTATAATCTTGTACAAGTTGCAGATCGTCCAGGAACTGAAACTCAACTATCACATAATATGAAGACAATTCTTTGACATAATGATTGTAAAGATAAACGAGGACAATGACTTTGTTAACAAACTGTGAACATTGAATGAAGTCCATTCCACCTTAAAGGACTTGTAAATAAACAAAATTTTTGTTATTGGACAAACGAAAATTCTATTCGTTTACTACACCAGCACCCGTTACACAACAACAAAGTTACCGCGTGGTAATATAAGTCCTTATTTTTTTGAGGACAGGAATGGCCTTTTAACTCCATTTACGTCGGTTCGATGCTGTACCATGCTGGAAACCTTTATTGGGCAAAACTACAGAATATTTCCATCATTATGACAACACTTGGTTTCAATAGGATGGATCAACGTAGCCCAAACAACACGAATATCGATGACTGTATTAAGCCAATTGTTTGGCAATTCTATAATTTCGAGAAATGGTGACATTCCATGGCCTCCCAGATCTCCTGATTTGTCAGCGAGCGCCTTCTTGTTGGACCACCTTAAAAGCAAAATGTATTGCAGCCGACCTATTACGATAGAAGAACTGAAAAAAACAATATTCGAGAAGTAATTGCCGAAATTCCTGTAGAAATGATACGTCAAATCATGCGCAACTTCACTAAGAGACTGCGGGAATATCTGCTCAGAAATGGAGCTCACCTGCAGGATGTGATCTTCAAGAAATAAAGTTTGTGTGTGTATTGATAAATGCTATTTTTTTCACCATTTAAATTTCATTAGTAAATTTCATAATTTATTTTTTTTATTATTTTCTGTTTCCATAATGAGTAATGAAAAATGTGATTCTTGCCAGATTATATTCAATATATTATTATTGATTTGTCGTTACTAGCGTTATTATAAATATTTTTAATTAAATTATTACTATTACTGAAATTAGTTGTAGAATAAATACAAATACTGTTCCAGTTATTATTCCTATTATTACTATTACTATTATTAACTTCATTATTACTATTCTTATCATTCTTGTTCTCATTATTATTATTATTATTATTATTATTATTATTATTATTATTATTATTATTATTATTATTATTATTTTTGGGCTCAGACCACGAATTCTCCCCCAAAGAACTTTCTTAGTTTTGCATCAACACATATTAAGTATACGATGAATTGTTTATTTGAATTTTGTTACAGGGAAATGAATAAAAATTAATGACCAAAGATTACCAATTTTTCTGAAAATTTTTTATCATGACTTGACATTTCTTGTTAGTATTAGTTTTGCTATGATCATTATTATTATTGCTATATTTACTACTTTATGTATTATTATTATTATTATTATTATTATTATTATTATTATTATTATTATTATTATTATTATTATTATTATTATTATTATTATTATTATTATTATTATTATTATTATTATTGTTTTTTATATTATATGTATCATATTTGTATATTGTAATGGTTATTAAAATAAATTGAAGAACTATTGATCTACTAAACTTTGGGGCTCGGTGGAAACCAATTACATCTCCTTAGAAGCCTCTTATCAAAGAACTGGACAGTTAACAAATTATTAATGTTGTATTTAGTAGTATAGGACCTACTGTAACATTGTTAAACTGTAAATGTACTTTTCTGAATAAAAAATAAAAATTGAAAAAATTAAAAAATATAACGGTCTGATTTTGTATGTGTATTTTTAAGTGTGTGTGTGTGTGTGTGTGTGTGTGTGTGTGTGTGTGTGTGTGTGTGTGTGTGTGTGTGTGTGTATGTGTGTGTTTCACATTTTTTTAAAAATTTAGATGTTTTGTTTATTTTCCTTATATAAAGTTGTAGTATTAGTATTAAAATATTTATCTAAATTGTGTTATTCACAGTTGTTATTATATATATATATACATATATATATATATATATATATATATATAATATATATATATATATATATATATATATATATATATATATATATATATATATATATATATATATATACTGGAAAATAGAACATAAATGAGTGGAATGAACTATTTTAACATATAGAAAGCCTGACTTCTTAACTAATTCTATTGATAGAGGCATGTTATTAACGCTTATATAAGTAATAAAACATTTTTCATTGTTAGAAGATAAAATAAATTTTATTTTAAACAAAAACAATGATTAAAAGTATTATTTATTCCATTGTCTGTGTTTATTCTTATCTAGTTCATTAATTAAGCAAAAACATAAAATTTACTAAATATTTTACAATAGTCTCCCTTAAAGAAAAAGTTTTCTTTGAAATATTTTGGCATAACTATTTTATTTTTTTTAAATATATAATTTAATCCCTAGACCCGGTTTTTTTTTAATAATTCTAATTTCGTCATTTATGTCAATCATATCGATTATGATTAATAATAATAATAATAATAATAATAATAATAATAATAATAATAATAATAATAATAAATAATAATAATAATAATAATAATAATAATAATAATAAAATAATAATAATAATATAATAAATAATAATAATAATAATAATAATAATAATAATAATAATAATAAATAATAATAATAATAATAATAATAATATATAATAAATAAAAATAAAAAAAAAAAAAAAAATTTTTATTATTATTATTATTATTATTATTATTATTATTATTATTATTATTATTATTATTATTATTATTATTATTATTATTATTTTGCGAAATGATACTTGTTTGGCATATGCTGTCGCAAACATCAGGTTATAGCACAAAGGTGGTTGATAAGAAAACATTGTTAAAGGTAACCTAGCCTTTTACTCTGACAATGTATAGGCTTTCCGAATACCCAGGTACAAGTGGATCACATTTCCGGAGTGCTAACAGTACCTTCATTAAACGGGCAACACGAACTTACATCTACGAGGAAATTGAACGTCTCTCCGCTCTACTGCAATTTCGAAATATTGTCCATCCTCAGCAGTGCATTTAGCGATACGTTTCCGAAAGATATCGTCGCAGGCATCAGCAGCTCTTATCAAAATTCTGGCCAGTATAATTCAAATGCAGTCTTTCATGCTTTCCGTGATTGCTGAAATTTCGTAATATCCATCTGGTTTATGTTTGGTGACTCATAGACCAATGTACAGGATAACACTGTCTTATCCATTGGCCATAGTAACCTTGATCCAATATTCACCATGCCGATCATGAATAATGGGCCGGGTACTCGTCATGCTATAGCACTTGCCAGCAGTACATCTGAGTCCCATACCAGAAGGTTTCGGTATTTTACACCATTAAGCATGCCTTCTAAGAACCAAAGAAATAGGGATATATATCACTGTGTTTTCAATATTTTCCCACCACACGTTGATGGTCCAAAGGAATTTATGCTCGATTTGGTCCAACCATGTAAGATCTTCTTCTGCCCAATAGTGAGTATTGTGTTTGTTGACTTGTCCTTCACTGATAAGGTTCAATTCATCACTAAAGAGGACACCAAGGAAGAAGTCGTTCTGTTCTGTATTATCAATAGAGACATTTGACAAAGTGTCAATATTCGCCGTACAGCCCTTGACGTAGCGAAATTCGGTAGGGAGAGGGAGAATTTTATTTGTCTTACTGGAATGTCTTTAACACGACTATTTCCAAGTGTGCTGACATGGGTATTATAAGTAATTGTTGTGGAAACGGCCTTAGTATTTTGTTCCCCGGTAGCTATATGTCGACGTGTCTTCGGTCAAGAATACACACTACTAACCTGAAAAAGAAGATAAACAACACTATAATGTATACAGCCAGACCACGTACGTCTTCTAGAATATCGTTCCGCCTATAAAGAGATTTCCACTTCCACAATGGGATGCCTCATATGTGCAAATAATAGTGATTTTCACTGCTGTTGTATTTCTCTCCAGGTTGGACGGTGCTGTGTGAGGTCAAGTTTGAATAGGTGACTAAACTACTGAATTTGGTTGGGTTAATTGGTTATTTATCGTTGGGATTTACACCGGTGTTGCTGTCGCGTTTTATCGCTTTGCAACTTCATATGTCCGACCAGGTATTTATATATATATATATATTAAGCTGGGTTGAAAAGATACAAAAGTTGTAGTGCAGATTTGAAACAACTTTATTTTGGTGCTCACTTCAGATACAAACTGAAATGTGTTAAAAGTAAGTTCTTCAAGATTTGTTTTCATACCCAACTTTACCTTGAATCTTCTTATTTAAAAACAAAAATATATATATAGCCAGATATACAGTATAGCTTAAATATCCTTACATTCTTACATGCTAAACAACCTGCATAGTACAAAATCTCATAGAAAATCAGATTTTGTCTGTACTGAAGGTATTTCGATTCGAGAATGTTTGGTTTGTAGTATTGCACCATGTCGAGAAGTATGACCAATGACCCTACTAGAAACAGCGGAAACATCTTTGACATTTCTTTCAACATCGACCGAATGACACGGATACTTTGGTAGGAGAATTTGTTGATTACTAACCAAAATATCATCACTAATATCATCAAGAAGAGGTGGGGGGTGATAGGAGTACTCCCCCAGTCTATCATTTCCATGTAGGAAGTGGCGTTGAGATTGACGTTTAGCTGCCTTTTATCAAAGCAGCGAACTTGCACATTGGTGGAGGATATTTTCTTTCTTGCTTGAAGAATTTGTTGACATGAAAATCTTCTTATTGTTTCCCGTTCATCTGCAACACCAGCTAGCAACAAGTTTTCTGGATGACAAAAATAGGAGTTGTTTAGGAGCACTGGAGAAATGATGTTCTGATCCTCAGGAGAAAGTTTTGATATTGTGATACCATAAAGTGAAAATTCTTTGCACCATCTTGACAGAAGGGATGGGAGCGGATATAGAACCATATGGGGGCATAGAAGTTCAGTACGAATCG
The DNA here is from genome assembly GCA_009176605.1 of Armadillidium nasatum. Taxonomy (NCBI): domain Eukaryota; kingdom Metazoa; phylum Arthropoda; class Malacostraca; order Isopoda; family Armadillidiidae; genus Armadillidium; species Armadillidium nasatum. Next base: position 19,235 of record SEYY01000134.1, read on the forward strand.
TACCAAACGCCTCAGATCATCAGATGCGGATTCTGTTGAAACGTACAATCGAAGCAGTCTGTTAGCTTTAGTTAGCCACCTTGCATGGCTTAAGGCACCCGGCTGTGCAGTTTTCAAATACCGCATATTATTATGATCTGCATTTTGTACCCCTTGCTGAATTAATAAACAGATTTTTAGTAAATACAGCTGGTCAGAACTTAGATCTTTCGTAACTGTTTCAGGAACATCAACTACAGAGCCTGGAATTGGTTGAAAATTAATGATGGGTTTGGTCTGAGGATCAAATGAGAGCAGTTTGGTTATAGGTCCTTCATGTGATGATGGGCCAGTTGTCTTCCCATCAACAACACTAAATAACTTCCTGAGTGGCAGTTCATTAAAATGCAACATGCATATGAGCCATTGAAGTGGTCTTTTAAGATGTAACTCCAACAGTGTGATTATTCCATTCTTGTTACCCGTATTCACAGGAGTTCCATCGCAAATCACTGCTCTTAAAGTCTCTGTAGCTTGTTCGTTCAATTACTTTCTGCATACTCTAGACTGAACATAGCGACCACCACCGACGACCTCCCACGATCTAATTTGCACAAGGAGGCTCGTCGTTCTTTTCCTCCATCCACCCTCGCTCGCCGAGGAGCGCGCGGATGGACCGACTCTCCCTTTTGGTACCTCCCTCGCTGTCGCGCCAGCCTTCGCAACAGTTAGAGAGGTCCACCGCTCGTGAGGCAGGCAGGCGGGAGGCTCTGCGAGAAGGCGAAACCAGCTTTTTCTATACCTCCGCTCCAGAGCCTCCTCCTCCTCCTCCTCATAAAATCCACCGTGACAAAAAGTCGGAATAAATTGGCACTAACCGCCCAACATAGGAAGTATTTCTTCCCGTGCTTAGGCGACGTTCCCCGTACAGAGCGTTCGATTCCACCGAGGACCCTTCCGAAACTTAACCAGGAAAAATGTACTCTAAGTTTATAGAACTCGGCCCTCTTGAGAGAGGGGCTACTTCCGCGGATTCGAGAGCGGGATGGTCTTTTCTCGATCCCTAATCCTGGACCGACCCTCTCTCCCGAAACCGCCCCTTCGCTTGTGAGAAAGAGGAAGGCGGCGAGTAAAGAGATTTTTAGTCTCCAACACCACGTCGCAACTTCCTCCTTCCCGCATACTCTAGACTGTACTTAGCTACCACCGACGACGGCGGCGACCTCCCGCGGTATCTGCTGCACAAGGAGGCTGCTCGTCGTCCCTTCGTTCGCTCGTTCCCGAGAAGTAGGCAGGCAGGAAGGCTTTACGAAAGCTCCAACTCGTCCGCCCGAAGGGAATAATGAGACACCTTCGCTGCGATCGGAGGGCCTTTCGTCCCTTTCCTCCTCCTACTCCTCCCGAGAGAGGAAGGCGAGTAAGAAGAGTCTTTTTAGTCTCCAACACTCGCGCTTCCTCCTTTCTGCATACTCTAGACTGAACATAGCGACCACCACCGACGACCTCCCACGATCTAATTTGCACAAGGAGGCTCGTCGTTCTTTTCCTCCATCCACCCTCGCTCGCCGATGAGCGCGCGGATGGACCGACTCTCCCTTTTGGTACCTCCCTCGCTGTCGCGCCAGCCTTCGCAACAGTTAGAGAGGTCCACCGCTCGTGAGGCAGCCAGGCGGGAGGCTCTGCGAGAAGGCGAAACCAGCTTTTTCTATACCTCCGCTCCAGAGAATCCTCCTCCTCCTCCTCATAAAATCCACCGTGTCAAAAAGTCGGGAAAAATTGGCACTATCCGCCCAACATAGGAAGTATTTCTTCCCGTGCTTAGGCGACGTTCCCCGTACTGAGCGATCGATTTCTCCGAGGACCCTTCCGAAACTTAACAACCGGCGACGGACTCTCACATCTTCGGCACTTGCCCCTCTTGAGAGAGGGGCTACTTCCGCGGATTCGAGAGCGGGATGGTCTTTTAACGTGATCGATGTAACATGCATCTGGAAATGACACTAGCACGTAATGTTCTTCTCTAACTTTTCTACGCACACCTCCAGTATCGACAAGTGTTTCATCTATTTTTCCATCGAAACCAATGCAGACCATACCTCTGTGTTGCAGCAAATGCTTCTCTGACTGTTTGTCTCTCCAGTATTTTCTTTGGCGTTGTAACTTACTTGGATCAACAACGTTTTTTGGTGACACAAGTCCGAGGTCCTTGAGGGCAGCATTAACTATGAGACATGCATCTCTATTGCTCACATTTGTCCTCTCTAATGCTTTACACAACTCAGGATACTGGTTTCTATTTTGAGGGTGACATTCTTCCATTTCTTCTGATTCTAAGGAAAATGATTCTTCTAGCACATCACTCTCACTGCCTGATAATTCAACTGAACTTACACATTTTTGCGTATCTTTGTGTCTCATCTTACTTTCAAATGTCAACCGTTTCCTTTTCCTTTCCTGAAGTTTCATGTTTTTCTCTGTTCTTTCCTTGTCCACATTTCCTATTATCATGCGTCTTGAAGTGTTTTGATCAAGCCAAAATTGCCATTCCAATACAGGGATTTTCTTTTCATTGGGACATTGACATTGATTACGTTCAACTATACCATTATGAACACACTTGCACGCGCTAATGTCGAAGAGACAAGAAAATGATTTTATTTTATCTTGATATTTTTGAGAAGATTGTTTATTTCTTGAATATTTCATCAAATCATTGACATTCACTATTAGTCTCTTCACTTTCACTATAACACTTTCAAATTCTATTGTTGGAATGCCTGCTTTATTGTATATGCCTTTAACTTCTGTTGCCACTAACTTTGCTAGATGAGTAACACTGGCATCTTTGTTGACTACTTGATGGAACTTGTAGGCTCTAAAAACATCCTCAGCCAGTGGTAGCTGATTTTCGACAAGTGGTTGTGGATAACCGAATATTGCATGCCTGTCTTTATGCCTTGTTGCACATGCCATGATACGTCTTGCAATAATAGTAATAAACACTGCACCCACAGGACTTATCTCAAACGTCGAATAGTCTGGATCTGAAATGAGACAAAAATAGCTCTCAATTAGTATTAAAACCAAATTTTGAAGAACAAAGCATATAAAATTCATAACTTAAGAACTTGAAATATACAAAGATTGGACTATTATCTAAAAGTTTAGACACGGAATTTTGATATTTTAAGTTTTGTGCTCAGCGTTGTCAAATTTCCAAACCCATTTTTTTTTAATTTAAATGAAAATTGCGGTAATTTTTTTCTATTCAAGCGAAGTGAGTGAAA
>SEYY01000134.1:65000-67500 GCA_009176605.1 Armadillidium nasatum
ATATATATATATATATATATATATATAAAGTTTTATTTTGAACTAGAACATTTGGAATTGAAAATTTCCCATTTACTTATAATTATAATTATAATGACATAATTATTCTTATTTCTAATTACATATTCTAATGAATCGCCAGAAAAAGAGTGGGAGTATATTTTACTCTTAGAGTGCTAAAACATGTTGCCTGAGTTTACAATACATTCATTTGAAGTTTAAATAAATTTTATATTTTATTTCCTTATTCTCTCCCTCTCACTCTCATCTTTCTTTCTTTCTTTCTTTCTCTCTCTCTCTCTCTCTCTCTCTTCTCTCTCTATATATATATATATATATATATATATATATATATATATATATATATATATATATATATATATATATATATATATATATATATATATATATATATATATATATATATATATATATATATATATATATATATATATATATATATATATATATATATATATATATATATATATATATATATATATATATATATTATATATATTATTATATTATTTTTATTTATATAATAATTATATAATGATATCAATAATTATAAATATATATAACAAACAATAATATGCTACCAAGAAGAAGCCTCGATGCGCCAGAAGAAATGCCAAATGTCACTTGTGGCACATGCACGACTTAATTTTAGTACCTTTTATATCTTTTATACAAATAGAAAAAGTAAGTGAATAATTTTCGAAATATATTATCACATGCGCCACAGGTTGTCATTTTTTGTTTATCTAATCAATTTTTAATAACTTTTAAATCTTTCATAAAGAGTTTATGAAGATTGAAGATTATTATCTAATGAGCCACCGGTTGGCCATTCCTGTCTAAGCAATCTATCCTATCAATATTTATAAATCCCATTTAAATTTTCAAGGCTATTCTAGATAGATTTTTCATGCGCCAAAGATTGGTTGAGTACAATTAATTTTATAATTTTACAATTAATTTTCAGTACAATTAATTTTATAATACCTTTTTAAATATTTCATTCTGATAGAAAGAGATTATAAAGAATATTCGATGCCATTCGAAATTATTATCGCATGCGCCATTGGTTGGTCACTCTTGTTGTATCAATCAAATTAATCAAATATTTTTTTTAATTCTTCTTTTAAATCTCAGTTTTTAAGACTTTTCTAGATTATTTTCTTATGTGCCACAGCTTGGCCACTTCTACTCTAAGCAATCATTCCAGTTAATTTTTTTTATTCCTTTTTATATCTTTCATACTGATAGAAAGAGGTCATGAAAAACTTTCGATGGCCATTCGAAATTATTATAGCATGCGCCATTGGTTGGTCACTCTTTTAGTATCAATCAAATCAATCAAATTTTATTTTTAATTCTTCATATAAATCTCAGTTTTTAAGACTATTCTAGAATATATTCTCATGCGCCACAGGTTGTCCACTTTTGCCCTAATCAATCAACACATTTAATTTTTTAATTACTTATTATATCTTTCATACTGTAAGAAAAGTTTATCAAGAATTTTCAAAGGTCATTCGAGATTATTATCTCAAGATTAATCTCTTTTGCACTTCAATTAATCTTGAATTAAGAAGATTAATTATTTTTGCTCTTGTAATACTGAGAAATTTTAATCAAGTAAATTCCCCTTTTAATTAATTAATTGAAAGTAATTTATAATTAATTTTTTAATGATAATAACATGGGTAATTAAATTGTAATTTCTTTTAATTTGCTAATCTTGCTTCTTACACATACACACACACACACACACACACACACACACACACACACACACACACACACACACACATACACCACACAGTCACGCTCGAGCACACAAACACTTTTTATTATATATATATATATATATATATATATATATATATATATATATATATATATATATATATATATATATATATATATATATAATATTTTCAGTATTTCCATCCCCCAGCTATCTTGATCCCATAAAAATAATACTGGATAAACCAAAAAGAAAAAATCAGCATATTTTTTACAATACAATTGCCTTTTCCCTAAGCTGATTATATATATATATATATATATATATATATATATATATATATATATATATATATATATATATATATATATATATATATATATATATATATATATATATATATATATATATATATATATATATATATATATATATATAATAGTTTTTATTAATCAGTAAGCATAAAGACTGACAGACGAACAGCTATTAACTCTGTTTATTTCCTATTGAAAATATTTTCCTTTTAAATATTTACTTCCTTTTTATACAAATGAAATATCAATTGTATTCTTTGGTATTGTGAGAGGATAGTTTTGTAAAATAGACTATTAACGAAATATATTTTAGAGAGAGAGAGAGAGAGAGAGAGTTAAGAGTTTAGAGAGAGAGAGAGAGAGAGAGAGAGAGAGAGAGAGAGAGAGAGAGAGAGAGAGAGAGAGAGAGAGAGAGAGAGAGAGAGAGAGA
>SEYY01000134.1:117500-122500 GCA_009176605.1 Armadillidium nasatum
TGAAGGGAAATTTTTATATAAAGAAGGAAAAAAATGTTTCTTGGATTAAAAGAGTAACAAAATTGTCGATTGTCAAAAGTATGAACAATACAAGAGAGATAAAACTTTCTTGGCAATAGAACGATGTTCGATACTCTGTATTTTTCACAGACACAAACACTCATTGAAAAAAGGTTAAACTGCAAAAATTGTCCTAACGAATCGTTGGGACAAGTGGCAAAATTGTCACAACAAATTTTTTCAGTTAATTTTTTTTATTAGAAAATAAATCGATGAAGCGACTTTCTTATGCTTAGCATGTCTTTTTTCTATTGAAAATTTTACTGTGATTTTTTTTGCCATTTGTACTAAATTAGTCTTATTCAAATTACCACCAAATAAAGAAAATTAAAAAAGCTTAATATCAAAACTTTAATTTTTAATATTTAATGAAAAATATTAAAATTTTTATTAATCTTTTTTAAATTTTAATATTTTCAACATTAAAAATATTAAAATTTTTATTAATTTTTTATAAATTTTAATATTTTCAACATTAAAAATATTAAAATTTTTATTAATTTTTTATAAATTTTAATATTTTCAACATTAAAAATATTAAAATTTTTATTATTCACTTTAACAAAACAACATAATATCAAACCTTTAATTTTTAATATTTTATTAAAAACAAAATTTTTATTAATTATACCATTAAAGAAATTTAAATAAAGTTAAATACAAAATTTAATTTTTTATTTTCTTTATTTCAAGGCATATATATATATATATATATATATATATATATATATATATATATATATATATATATATATATATATATATATATATATATATATATATATATATATATATATATATATATATATATATATATATATATATATATATACGTGTATACATAATTTCCATCGTATTCAGCAATCCAATTTGAGCTTAAGTTTACTTCAATAAAGAATCTAAATATGCTTAAAACTAATCGATTTTGTTGCTTGAGGCTCAAATGTTTCTGAGAAGGATTTTCTTTGATGAAAATTTGTTTCAAACTCTCAGAACAATCAAAAGAATTAACCTTTATATAACTCGTATATAAGGACCATTTTTAGAGTACTCTGGTTTGTGGGTTATAAGAGATATAATTTTTTAGCGTTTAATTGATCGTGATAATCGAAGAATTGATGTACTAGGAAAACTAGATATATTTTAAATATGTAAATAAATAAATATATCCAATGTAAATAGTTTGAATTGTCAAGCTCTAGGATTTATTGGCTATTGGAAAGAAACGATGGCTCGTATTTTTAGATGCAAAGAGATTTATGTTATGTTACTTCCCCCCTTTTTTTTTTTTAAATTCTAATCATTAGCTTGTATCAAAGAGACAAGGAGACTCAACTGGCTATTCAAAATACGTACAATAAATAAATAAATAAATAAATAAAAAATTGCCACTTACTTTCATTATTTTAATTGTTTTGATACTTTCGCTCTGAATGCAAATGCTGCAGATTAACAACACAAACTTTTTTTTCTTCTTTTTTTTTAAAATAAAAGTTCGTATCTCACAGGCATTGCCCTATTCGAGGAGGGGAACTTTTTAGGAAGTTTCTACCTAGAATCCCTACGAGAGATCGAACCAGCACATTCGAACACTATATTGACAATTACTTTTTATGCACTGTAGCTATTTATTGAAAGAAGTCAACTTAGACACTTTAAGACTCACTTATGGGAAACCTGGGACCCTCGAGGGGAATTCTTGAGGCCCTCGAAGGAATTTGCCATTTTAATAGTCACTCAATATATATATATATATATATATATATATATATATATATATATATATATATATATATATATATATATATATATATATATATATATATATATATATACTTGTTTATGCATCTTTAAAATATACATTAAAATTTAATGAATATATTTTAATTATTTCAATTATATTAATTGGTTAATATTAAATTAAAAGGATAAAGCTATTGTAATTTATATGACCCTCAACAATCTGAAGATGGTAGAGTGCGGCCCTCAGGAAATGAAAAAGGTAGTATGAGGCCCGCGAGTCGAAAGGGGTTGCCCTTGCCTGCAGTTCAAGTGAAAAGTAAGGCGAATAGAGATTTATCATAGCTTTGAAATTAAGCACATTATATCTTGTTATTGCACTTAAATTACTTTAGGCTGCAAAATTGTTATACTTTGATTACATGTTTATGGAGTCATGGTCTATTAGTCATTATACCCAAATTTTAATAGGTGGAATCTTTTAATATATATATATATATATATATATATATATATATATATATATATATATATATATATATATATATATATATATATATATATATATATATATATATATATATATATATATATATATATATATATATATATATAATATATTATAATATATAATATATATATATATATATATATATATATAACTGATTGGTCAGATTTTTACATTTCCAAACTCATAAAAGATATAAAAATTCATCTCTTCAATTTTGGCCCGACAATATCGAACAATACGGACAAAATTGACTACTATTTTATTCCTTTCAATCATTTAAAATCATTGTTCCTTTATATATATATATATATATATATATATATATATATATATATATATATATATATATATATATATATATATATATATATATATATATATATATATATATATATATATATATATATATATATATATATATATATATTATATATATATATTATATATATATAATATATATATATATATATATATATATAGCTTTTACATTCACTTTTCATTTCGAAATATATTATTCATTATTATTCATTACTTCCTGAATAGACTATAATTAATCCCTATTCTTTAGAAATAAAAGATGTAATCTCCAAGGCAAATATCTACATTTGATTTTTTTTTTTTTTTTTTTTTTTTACATTTTTCATTTTGAATTTCAATATTCATTGTTTCTCAAATAGTCAAGAATTAACCATTATTCTAACCCTCATCCTCTTCGGTAGGTGAAAAAAGAAATCCAACAATCTCTTAGATAACCAAAAGTTATAAAGTTTTCATCCAAAATTCAAACAATGCTTCCAGCTTTCACTTTTTTTTTCACTACTAAAAATAAAGCTGTATAGTGTATATGGAGGCTGCATATTACAGCAATTTACATTTAAATAGGTTGAAGCTCGTAACATCAAAATAGGGGGAGCGAGACTTAATGAAAGGAGAAAAATCTCATATTGTATCGTAAAAGGAAGCTTAAAAATAGCAGATTGTTACGTCTAATTGTCCTTTTCTTCAAAATAGAATTCAATTTTAGCCTTTGAAAAATGTTTTGTGTTAAAATTTTTGTGTTTTTCGCTTTGCCAAATTTCTTTTAATGTTGCAGAGAATACTTTTTTTTTTAATATTTTAAATAAATTGTGGAAAAACATCATCATCATCATCATTATTATTATTATTATTATTATTATTATTATTATTATTTTATCATTATTATTATTATTATTATTATTATTATTATTATTATTATTATATATTATTATTATTATTATTATTATTATTATTATTATTATTATTATTATATATTATTATTATTATTATTATTATTATTATTATTATTATTATTATTATTATTATTATTATTATTATTATTATGTCAGAAATTATAATTTTCATGAAAAATTAATGTATTATGTTGATTTATTTTAAAAGATACTGAAACCCTGTGTTCAACTTAAATAACGATATAATAGTTAAGTGTTACAACCAACACGTCAGAAAGATTAGAAAATGAGCTCTATTCTACCCATACGTAAGGTCCATATTTAGATGTTTTTGTATGTAGGTTAACAGACTCATCCATTTTACTGTTCAAACGTTACAACACAAGATCTAATTAATTATAAATACGAGTGAAGCAACTCTAAGATTTCTCTTCGTGACTTCTGACATTATTATTAAACTTTCTTAATGAAATAATCTGCTACTTGCAATGCCTCCTGGAAACAACGTACGATTTTGGGGAGATACATTTGTATATTTCGATCAATTTGAAGAGTGATGCTTATTTTCTGAGAGTTAGGTCAACAATTCTCTAGTGATTTGCTTCTTCCGAATTTATTTGTCGTTTTTTTTATTATTCCGAGTTTTATTTCGTGTGTGCTTGTGTGTGTATATGTTTTTATTTCTATTTTTATCTGCATTTATACTTTCTTTCATCTGATATTGTTTATAAGGAAATGGAAAAATTACTTCATTTTTATACATATTAATTAAATATATGGGAATAAATTTTGTATTTTTCATTCTGAAATTACTTATACCTAATTGACTGCTATGTTTCATTTGTATAGATATTTAAATGTTAAAATAAAGGCTTTATCTCCTATATTATTCCTTATAACAATAGAAATATTTCTTTTTAAATAGAATTTTCAAAATAGAAATGAAACATCTATATTTAGCCTGAAAAGACTTGTAGGAAAATAATATCAGTCCTTCATTATTTATAAATATTTAAAAATTGAAATAAATACAATATCTTTCCACTGAAATTGTTTATAGAAAATTAATACCAAAAATAATTTTTTTATAGAAATTTAAATTTAAAAATAAATAATCTATATAATTCCAGATATTGAATATTCTGATAGAAACTATATATCATTTTATAAAAATTCAAATATAGAAATGAATATTCTATCATCTATCCGATACATTATATATATCAAAATAAGAGCAAACTTTTATATTTATAGAAATTTAAATATATTATTAACATTCCTTATATATATTTCTTAGATTCATGTATATTATTGTTATAAAATATTTATAGGTTAAATATTACTTTAATGAGAAATTATGAGAACCAACATTTCCTTAATAAAATATTCAATACTAAAATTGTGTTTGATGTTATATTTACATATATATATATATATATATATATATCATATATATATATATATATAGATGTCCCATA
>SEYY01000134.1:162500-165000 GCA_009176605.1 Armadillidium nasatum
CTTCCTTTCCGGGCTTTTGTCTTTTTATGGAATTTCTTTTCTGAAGACAATTGGTTTAGAGAATATATATATATATATATATATATATATATATATATATATATATATATATATATATATATATATATATATATATATATATATATATATATATATATATATATATCACTTCTCTTGGTAAAAGTAGGAGATAACTGAATTTCACCATTGCTATAAAAAAAAATTTTTTTTTTAAAATCATCAAATTTTGTGTCAAATTAAAAACCGACAAGTCCTTAAATAAATAGCTTGAAATAAGTCCGGAAAAGCTGAGAAGAGGATGGAAAAGTGTTAAGACTTTACCAGTGGAGTACCTTTATGAATGAGCGTAGAGGTTAAGTCAGGGGTTAGAGAACCGAAACATGGATGGACGAGTCTTTGCAAAAAGGAATAGTAACATAATGTCTCCTCAAAGTAAGAATTATGCGACTAGAGAATCCAGAAGTTTAGGGAATGTGTCAATATATATATATATATATATATATATATATATATATATATATATATATATATATATATATATATATATATATATATATATATATATATATATATATATATATATATATATATATATATATATATATATATATATATATATATATATATATATATATATATATATATATATATATATATATATATATATATATATATATACTAGTTTTCATTTCGCACAAATGATTGTCTTTTTATTTTGTAATCCCAAAATAGTTAGTTAGGAAATTGAGTCATTCCTAAACCTTTAACTAAGAAGATGAAGGTTAATAATAAATAATAATTAATTATTAATAATTAATAATTAATGGCTTCCTTCAATTTTAGTACCCTTGAACCCTGGAATCCGGTAACCTTATTCATTAGCCCATATATATTCCAATTTTCAATGCTTTTATTTCTGTATATAGTAATTATATGTTATGATTCATTTTAAATTTTTAAATAATATATAAATATTATAATTATTTATTTTAAACCTTGTGCAAAGTCAGCATAAAATAAACTGAGAATTCTGTTCAGGTATGGTAAGTTCATTCCATTCATCAGTAATATTACTTCAACTTTATAAAAGAGCATCCACACTTGTATGGAGTACTGTTCTTTACAAAATGATTACTCTACTGAAATTTAATTTTTTTTACTTAAAAGAAAAGATAAATGTAAATATATTAAATTATCCTCTCAAGGGTTTCTTTTTTTCAATTTTTTTAAACTTTATTATATAATTTGTTTTCGCAACTCAATATATCAAATATTTTGAAAAGCTTTAAGGTGATGGTTCTATTATATATATATATATATATATATATATATATATATATATATATATATATATATATATATATATATATATATATATATATATATATATATATATATATATATATATATATATATATATATATATATATATATATATATATATATATATATATATATATATATATATATATATATATATATATATATATATATATATATATATATATATATATATATATATATATATATATATATATATATATATATATATATATATATTATATACGTGGGAGTGTGTGTTATAAAGGTTCCAAACTTGATTAAAACTTAATGAATTCTTTCTATTAAGAAATTAGATCATGTAAGTGAAAATTACTTTTCCATCAAAGTTTTTTTTCCTTCGTTTTTGCAATTTTACAAAACATAATTCAATTACTCAAGGTTTCTGATGCTTCAAGAAGACCTTTCGCATCATACTGGTCAACTTTTTCATTTATTAAATATATATATATATATATATATATATATATATATATATATATATATATATATATATATATATATATATATATATATATATATATATATATATATATATATATATATATATATATATATATATATATATTATATATATATATATATATATATATATATATATATATATATATATATATATATATATATATATATATATATATATATATATATATGTATATATATATATATATATATATATATATATATCGTAAATATTGGTTTATTTTTATTTTATTATTACTTTTAGTCAATTTTTTATACATTTTTTATTTTTTTATTAATTTTATATAATATATATTATATATATATATATATATATATATATATATATATATATATATATATATATATATATATATATATATATATATATATATATATATATATATATATAATATATATATATATATATATATATATATATATATATATATATATATATATATATATATATATATATATATATATATATATATATATATATATATATATATATATATATATATATATATATATATATATATTTATTATTTGTATATTTATTTCATCTTCCTGTTAAGGATAGATTCGAAAATTTTAGAAAGAACGGAGGTTAAAGAAATTGGACGGTAGTTAGAGGGTTGAGAGGGGTCCCCCTTCTTCGGCACAGGCTGAATGA
>SEYY01000134.1:172500-180000 GCA_009176605.1 Armadillidium nasatum
GGCAGAGTTAGTCACTACAAAGTTTTTAATTTAAAAAACTTGTCATTTAATTTTATTTTAAAATTAGAAACATTATAGAAGTGGATTAATTAAATGCTTCAAAAAAACAGTAAAAAAAAAAAGTCTTATCTTTCATACTAAATATATGATTTTGACTTTAACTCTTTTAAAACTCTTATTTCAAACATATTTTGGTGTTGCTAATCATTTTAATTTAAGGAATGAGTTTAGCACTCACAACACTTGTCCTTGCTTGAGTATTTGAGCAGAGGTTCCACAATTGTAAACTCTTTAAGCTTTCCTGTAGACTCAGATACAGTAATAAAAGAACTAATATTCTCCTAAATTACTCATTCTGCTTCTAAAAATTTATATCTAGATAAGCTTAATAGTTAAAATTAAATTAAAACGATGGTAAACTTAATAAACTAAACTAAACTAAACTATCCTAAAACTAAACTATCCTGAAACTAAACTAAACTAATCTAAACTATCCTAAAACTAAATTATCCTGAAACTAAACTAAATTATAAAAATTAAAATAAATTTAATAAATCTGTCACTTCCAGATTCATTAAATAAAATGTTTAAAAAAAAAAATTTAAGGAAAACTTTTGACGAAATAAACAACAATTTTTTATTTCTTAAATATGTATATGTGTGTAAATGTACTGTGTATGATAGCTATTTATGCGTGTGTATAGGCCTATGCATAACAGTATTCTTAAAATGTAAAACTTGAAAAATCCGAAAAAATTTCTTGACCAATAAATTTAAATACCGCTTTTGATAAATTATCTTTACAAAGAAGAAGAAGAAAAAGAAAAGAAGAAGAAGAAAGAAGAAAGAAAGAAAGAAAGAGAAAGAAAGAAAGAAGAAGAAGATAAGAAAAATTCCTCCAATGTCTAATTAAGATGAATGAAGTAAGGCTTTTATAAGCCGCATGCAAATGAGGCAACTTCCAATGGATGGATCCAACCTAACCCATAAATTTGTATCCAAATTTCGAGCTATCCATTACTTCATCTATATTAGTTGTTTCCAATTGAAGCTTTTATATATATATATATATATATATATATATATATATATATATATATATATATATATATATATATATATTATATTATATATATATATATATATATATATATATATATAGGTGAGTCAAAAAAATAACAGTACTTTACATGTATACATGTACACCTTTATTTTATTTATTTTTGAGTTACGCCACTTTCAAAATAGCTACTTTCGGAAACTACACATTTTTGCCATAGACTGTACACTATTGAAAACATTCCTGTACTCTCTCTGTGGCAACACCTCTCGCAGCCAAGCGAATCTTCTCTACGAAATAGAACCTTCGACCCTGTAAAGTATTCTTCCAGGGAGGGAAGTGGGAAAGATCTGGTGAATAAGGATGTGGATGCACGAGTCTTGAGTCTTTGAAAATGCAATACCCAATTTTTGGCTTGCCACTGCTCCGGACGATTTCGTCTATATACATCGTGAAGTCGTGAAGAGGACGAAGAATACCTATGTACAGAGTTTGGTTAAGAGCATAACCTTCGGGTACGAACTCGTATTTCGCAATGACTATGATGTTTGCTCTTTTGCTGCAGCTATGACTTTCCTTCTACATATAGAACGAAAATCATTTTTCGACAGTACAGTTCGGAAACATATTAAAGTCCAACATATTTTCTTACCTTTTCACACTCGTTAACTTGCCAAAATTGACCAGTCGTGATTCTTGCCATGGAAATACATTTTCTAAAAGCCTCTTGAACGTCACATGTACGGTACAAATGCAATTTCAAAAGTTTAATATCTTTTTTGATTTACATTCGCATCTATACATATACCTTATTATTATTATTATTATTATTATTATTATTATTATTATTATTATTATTATTATTATTATTATTATTATTATTATTATTATTATTATTATTATTATTATTATTATTATTATTATTATTATTATTATTATTATTATTATAATATTATTCTGGAACGAGTATTATTATTATTAAACGTCATTAATCTTTTTTACATACTGCATAAAGATTAAAACATTTAATTAATTTCTTTGTTCAAAGATAAATGAATAAACTAATTACAATAAACAAATAAATAAATTAAATAAATAAATTAATTAATAAATAAATAAATAAATTCCTACTTTCCTTTTAGAACGAAATCATTAAATAATAATATTATTAATAATAATAATGATGATAATAATAAT
This sequence comes from Armadillidium nasatum, assembly GCA_009176605.1. NCBI lineage: Eukaryota > Metazoa > Arthropoda > Malacostraca > Isopoda > Armadillidiidae > Armadillidium > Armadillidium nasatum. Next base: position 174,758 of record SEYY01000134.1, read on the forward strand.
AATAATAAAAGAAGAATGCTAATTAGAGTAATAATATATAATAAATAATAATAATAATAATAATAATAATAATAATAATAATAATAATAATAATAAGTGATATAATAATAATGTTAATATTAAAATAATAATTTTGGTTTACGCATCAGCACCACTCACGGGAAGAGCTCTATTCAATAATAATCTTTAAATATAGAATAAAATGAAATATATAAAATCGTTAATATTTTTTTAATTAAAATCTTTCTTTATCGTATCAAAATATAAATTTAATATGATTCAAATGAATTAATTTGAATACTTCATGACCTCATGAGAAGCTCACAGTGAGATCACGTTACACTAACGACACACTCAATGGACGATCACGGTACGATCACGGTACGATCACACATTAAACTTGATACGCTCACTGAACGACCAAATTTAAATCACGAAACTTTTATGAGACGACCATCTTACACTCACGAAACGCTCACGGGACAATCACGTTACACTCTAGATAAGGTTACAGGAAGATCACGTTAAACTCACCACACGCTTAGAGGAAGATCACATCACATTCATTGCTCATTTAGAGTTATCACAGCATGTTTATTTTTATCTACGACATTCATTTCATGAATAATGTTTAATATAATATGCATGTTAAATACAATATGTAAAATAATATGGGCCATATATGTGATACATTAATAACGTTACGCTTATTTTTAATAAATTACATATCTTTCAAATTTTTAATTTAATATTTGTTATATTATTTGCCAGAGTTTGCGTGAATTCAGCATGACAACTGTAGTATAATTTGTCCTTTCAATCAATTAATTCTTATCCGGAACGTTTGTATCATTAGACTAAATAAAACCTACTTCCTAAGATTAACTTCGGAATATATATATATATATATATATATATATATATATATATATATATATATATATATATATATATATATATATATATATATATATATATATATATATATATATATATATATATATATATATATATATATATATATATATATATATATATATTATATATTATATATATTTATATAATATTTTTTTAATTTATATATATATATATATATATATATATATATATATAATATATATATATATATATATATATATATATATATATATATATATATATATATATATATATATATATATATATTATATATATATATATATATATATATATATATATATATATATATATATATATATATATATATATATTATATATATATATATATAGTATATATAGTGAGAGAGAGACACACAGAGAAATGAGAGAAAAGAGAGAGAGTTTTATTTTCCCTTTATTTGCTAACGAGTTCTATTCTTTTCCTTTTGTTTTTAATTTTCGTTCATTATCCCTTCCTTCCACCTTCGTTTCTTTCCATTTTCCCCTCGTCTAAATTGGTATTCTTATGAGGGAAAATTTCGCCTCATTTTGATTTCATATTCCCTTGCGGTGATTTCTTCCCCTTGGGGAGCGTCAGATTCAACTGATTCTAACTCGCTTGGGAACTAAAGTAGCCCATATAATATCGTCTTTGAAATTGCTATATTAACTTCATTTGTATATATATATATATATATATATATATATATATATATATATATATATATATATATATATATATATATATATATATATATATATATATATATATATATATATATATATATATATATATCATACGAGCGTTGATGACGTTATTCGAGAAAATCAACGACTTAAACAGTTCGAAATTGCTTCCATGCTTAAAATTTCGAAAGACCGTGTTCAAGCAATAATTTCAGATTTGAAGTATCGAAAAATTTGTGCACGTTGGGTGCCAAGGCAGCTGACAGAAAACATGGATAAACAACGGGTCGATATTGCTAACGAAATTCTAATTCGTTGTCGTTGAGAGGGCGATCAATTTCTTCAAAACATTGAAAAAGAAAGACGAAACGTTCGTAAACCACAACGATGTAGAAGAAAAACTAGCCTCTATGGAATTCAGACACACAAGCTCACCTTGCGTACGAAAGTTTAAGACTCAAGCCTTAGCTAGCAAACTCATGCTGACAGCATCTGGGATGTGGACAGCCTCGTCTATTCGGAATATCTGCCGAAGGGCATAACTGCACTCTACTATCGTTATTGAGAAACTCACTGGAAATTGAAGACCCTCATCCGTCGAGTAAGATCAAACCGTACCTTTTTCCTCCTGCATCATAACAATGATCTATCACATTTCAGTGCCCAGACGCTTCAGAAGCTTCATCGCTTGAACTTCGAGGTCATTGATCACCCACTCTACAGTCCTGATCCACCCCTAGTGATTTTCACTTATTTCCAAAGTTGAAGAAGAGTCTTCGAGGAGTTTGACTTGGTTCAGATGATGAGGTGAAGAAAGCGATGACAGAATGGTTCCGGAAACAGATCAAGATTTATTTTCGACAGGTTTCGAGAAGTGGGTTCAACGTTTGCAGAAATGTATTGATATTCGAGAAGATAATGCAGAAAAATAATGTTACATGTTCATTGAATACACCTTTGACCTTCTTTCAGTCTTTGTTTAGTTACCTTATCTGCAGTATATGAGATTTTACGGCAGAACAGGTGTTACTTTTCAGTCTACTCTTGTATTTATATGCATTTTCGAGAATTTTATAAACAGTTAAATTGATTTCTACTTCAAAAAGGAATTAATCTTGTTTCTCTTTGAAAGGCTTTCACTGCTTTAAATATTTCCTTTAAATCAAGCAGAAAGTACACTCGATATATATATATATATATATATATATATATATATATATATATATATATATATATATATATATATATATATATATATATATATATATATATATATATATATATATATAGTGTGTGTGTGTGCCTTTGTGTGTGCGTGTGCGTGTGCGTGAGTGTTTTTGTGCGTGTGTGTTTGTGCATGCGTCCGTGAGTGCCTGCGTGCGTGCGTGTGTTTGTGTGTGTGTGTGTATGCGTGAGTGTTTCTGTATGTGTGTGTGCAAGCACGTATATAAAAATGGTAATTCATAAACAAAGAGCGGAAAAGTGAAAAACAAAACTTTAGTTGTGCATAAATGAGAACTTGATGAAAAAACTTAAAGGATCGAGAGAAAATGCAAAAATTAAATAAATAAATATATAAGTAAACAAATAAATAAATATGGAAATAAACAAATATATAAATAAATAAATAAAAAATATGAATAAAAACTTTTGGGGAAATTATATATATATATATATATATATATATATATATATATATATATATATATATATATATATATATATATATATATATATATATATATATATATATATATATATATATATATATATATATATATACGAAACGTCGAAATCTTAATTCATTCTATTATACTCCAATTACTTTCATAACCTTTGATTACTTTTGTCAGTTTTAATTAATGAGTAATTTGTGAATTAAATAAAAAGAATTTTTAGAGAATTTTATTGTCACCATCAATCAAGGTGTTCGGATCGATAGTTCTGCTTTTTATCATCAAAACTAGATTTCCTAGAAATGGAAGCGTTTAAAACACACACACACACACACACACACACACACACACACACACATATATATATATATATATATATATATATATATATATATATATATATATATATATATATATATATATATATATATATATATATATATATATATATATATATATATATATATATATATATATATATATATATATATATATATATATATATATATATATATATATATATATATATATATATATATATATATATATATATATATATATATATATATACGAGAAAAGATTAAGATTTTAGTTAATTTAGTATATTAGAAATTTAGAATTGTGTCCATTTTAAAACTCAGACTAACTTTTATCATTCTAATCTTATTTCCAAACCTTTCCCAATGTTTTCCAAGCCTTTTCCCATTAGTTTGATTTTTCCCCTTTCCTCTTTCCCGTAGCTGCCGTGAGAGAGAGCGACGTCGAGGGTCTTGTTGGCGAATCCGTAAGGCTCCCGTGCGAAGTGGATAAAGCAACTTGCGGTCTATTCCATAGCATCAAATGGTACAAAGAAAATGACAGGGTTTTTATTTTCTCAGAAATGGCTGAAGTAAAGAGGCCGGAGGGAAGTTTGCTTGAAAGGTATGTTTACAAATCTTCTTATATATATATATATATATATATATATATATATATATATATATATATATATATATATATATATATATATATATATATATATATATATATATATATATATATATATATATATATATATATATATCTTAAAAATAGTACTTTTTATTTATTAATTAAAAAATGAAAAATGTTCGTTATAAAGTAAACCACATCAAAGTACTGAATGTTCTAGGGCCTTGATTTTTCGCCACAGGGACTCAGCTTTCAGGGATTAGTGTCGCTTTCAAAATTCTCGAAAATACACTACTTACATTTTATTCTTTGAAAATGGAAAACCCATTATTTACAGTTGTAAAAACTTTCTTTGTAGAATACATAGTAACCTTTAATGTTCATCTTTTTTCCTTCCATTTGGTACTCGCTAAAAATGAGAACTTCTGGTATCTACTAAAGATGACAGCTCTAATTTTGCTTCTTTCTCTTTCCTTACTCTTGTTTCTTCTGATACATTTTACGGTTCTATTACTATCTGTAAAAGCTGAATCCCTTTCAAACTATTGCATCTCTTTCTTAGTAGGCGATAAAAATGTTATTTCTTGTACACCTTTGTTCAACTCATTGATTTCTAGCATTGTAGTTTCTTTTAAAGATGATTTCTGCTCTCTTTCTCTCACACATATAACTCAATCACTCTCTCTCTCTTTTTCTTTCTCTGTGCCTAATACTAAGTTGTACGTTTATTAATGAATACCCTCTGCGTTCTCAAATTTTTGAGTGATTTGGAAAAAAATTCTACTTTTTGTTAATTTTAATATTTTTTTTTTTTTTTTACTGCTTGTAGAGTCCACTACTTCAGACTGCCGAAAAAATAGAGCTCTTCAAAACTCATTACGATCTTATTGCTTAATCTTTCGTTCTTTCCATAGTTATTAAATCCGTCCCATAGTAATCGGAAGATTGGAAACATCTTAAATTTTTCAAGTCTTGTTTCAGATCGCTTGTATGATTATGGGATAGTCTTTTCTCTCTGATATTTTTGATATT
>SEYY01000134.1:195000-198388 GCA_009176605.1 Armadillidium nasatum
TACACTTAATATTTAGTATATATGGGTGACCAGGGTTACCAGGATGACCAGGGTGACTAGTGTAACCAGGTGAAAGATATTAAGAGAATTATTTTTATAATAATTGTCAATTCTGCAAATAAGGCATGCCATAAGATTCGAACTTTTTATAATAATACTACTACTACTACTACTACTACTAATAATAATAATAATAATAATAATAATAATAATAATAATAATAATAATAATATTTTCTGGCTAAAAAGACAAAAGATAATAACACAGTGACTTGCAACATCATTACCTAGTTTAAGGCGAGACGAAAACCGCCCAATGTGTTTTTCGTAACTGTAATGTTTGTAATGAAGGAAAATTTGGATTAACATTAAACTTGGATTCCAAGTCGATCAACATTCACCACATTACTGCAATTTTTAAAGCGAGACGTCAGAAATTTCCCTATGTGTTCATGGTTATAATCTACGTCATTATAGGCAGAAATGGCATCTAAATCGACAGTCACTAGCCTTATTATTCCATAGTTTTGAGAAAAGACGTGCATAATAATTTTTCGTAGTTATAATCTATGTGATAATGCGAAAGTCGAGTTGAAGAAATCTTGTGTGTGTGTAATATAAGCCTTTAAATTTGATCTACATTAAGCAGTTTAAGATTCTCCGCACATTAGCTACTTTTTTGTATGAAACCATGCACTTTTGTTCGAATTATTTTAAAAAAATAATGTTTTTAATTTTAAAAATTTTTTTTACCACTACTCAGGGGCAGAGCCCTTTTAAGTGGCAACAAAAATCGAGAGGCAACAAAATTTCGGTCGAAAAATATATATATATATATATATATATATATATATATATATATATATATATATATATATATATATATATATATATATATATATTATATATATTATTATATATTATATATATATATATATAATATATATATATATATATATATATATATATATATATATATATATATATATATATATATATATATATATATATATATATATATATATATATATATATATATATATATAATATATATATATATATTATATATATATATATATATATATATATATATATATATATAGATATATATATATATATATCATTCTTTTGTCATTTATAAAACTCGGGATGAGTTTCATTTACAAAAGTTGCTAACTTACGGCTGATTTAATTCTACCTTCAAAAATGAAGTTTAAATTTGTTAAATGAAATTTAAAGTTTAGTTTAACTTTTACTAAGTTGTCTTTTAATTTTGTTTTAAATTTTACTCGTATTGTTTCTTTTAATATTTAATTAAATTTCTTTTTGACAATGTTACCTTTTAAATTTACTTTTACTTCTTCTCATACTGCGTCACATTTTAAGATTAACTTTTATTATTACAAATTAACATTTCAAGATCAACTTTTACTCTTATACAATTTACTTTATCTTTTACTTATACTGCGTTAACTTTTAAGGTTAGCTTTTATTATTACAAATTAACCTTTCAAGATTAAAAAAAACTTTACTCTTACTTATTCAATTTACTTTAACTTTTACTTATACTGCGTTAACTTTTAAGGTTGGCTTTTATTATTACAAATTAACCTTTCAAGATCAAATTTTGCTCTTATTTATTCAAGTTACTTTAACTTTTACTTATACTGCGTTAACGTTTAAGGTTAACTTTTATTATTTCAAATTAACCTTTCAAGATCAAATTTTGCTCTTATTTATTCAATTTGCTTTAACTTTTACTTGTACTGCGTTAACTTTTAAGATTAACATTTTATTATTACAAATTAACCTTTCAAGATTAACTTTTACTCTTGTCTATTAAATTTACTTTAACATTTACTGTTATCTTTCAAACTTACTTTATCTTTCACTTTTAATAAGTTATTTTATTGAACTTAACATTTATTAAATTACTTTTAAAGTTTAATTTAACCTTAACTTTTACAAAGTTACATTTTAAGTTAACTTGAATTTTTACTTTTAATAAGCTAATTTTTAAATGTTTTAACTTTCACTAAGTTACCTTTTAAGTTTAATTTAAGATTAACTTAACTTTTGTGTACTCCAACTTTAATTAACTTTTATTATCACAAATGCTAAACAAACTTTCTATTCTTATAATCATAATATCAAACCTAAATATTTGTATATCTTCTCAAATATAGATATTTCCAATATTAAATATATCGAATATATTAAATGTAAATAATTTTTTATAAATAAAATTTTTTATAATTAAATATAAAGAACACAATAAATACAATGATTTACTTTTAAATTTATTTATAAGATTTTTGCTTTTATTTTAATTTAATGCATAAAAGCAAACATAAATAATCAAATGAATCTTTCTCTATTATTATTTTTATTATTGTTATTATTATTATTATATTATTATTATTATTATTATTATTATTATTATTATTATTATTATTTTTTATTATCTTTAATAGTATTATTATATATTAATTATAATTCAAAAAATATTATTTTCACTATATTATATTATTATTATTATTATTATTATTATTATTATTATTATTATTATTATTATTATTATTATTATTATTATTATTATTATTATTATTATTATTATTTTTATTATTATTATTATTATTATTATTATAAAAATATTCTTTTTCATTATATTATTATTATTATTACTACTCCTACTACTACTAATTGTTCTCGTAAGGAAACGTTAAAATATTGAAGATCTCACAGATTATTTATCGTAAAAATATATTATTTCCGAAAGGAAATTAATATCGCGAAATGAATAAAATAAAGAATAATAATAATATAAATAGTAACGATGAAAATATAAAGAAAATAAAATTGTAATTATATTTTGCAATGAAATTTATTGTTTTTATAAACACACGCATACACACACACACACACATATATATATATATATATTATATAATTATATATATATATATATATTATATATATTATATATATATATATATATATATATATATATAATATATAATATAGTATATAGATTATATATATATATATATTATATATATATTATATATATATATATAATATATTATAATATATATATATATAATATATAATTATATTTATATATATTTTACATATTCACCCAAACTCTTATAATGATTTGCTAAAAAATGATTACATATTCATTCACAGAATCATGGTAAGATCTTTAGTTACATAAATAACCATTAATATAAATATTGAATACAAAATATATTCCATGTAATAAAGAATACCAGAGATAATGGAAGCTCCCCCTCCCCACAGAAACAAAGGGTAAAAGTGCCCTTCCTCCCCCCATTTCATACAAAAAAAAAATAGTTGGAAAAAAAAAGAGTAATGATGAAGAACAA
>SEYY01000134.1:215988-220988 GCA_009176605.1 Armadillidium nasatum
AATGGGTAAAGAAAAATCTTGAATAGAGCTTAAATGCAGTCTTAATGTCTCCTTATATTTTTTTTGAATACTTTTCCAAGAATTATATTGTATTTTCTGTAGGAACAAATATAGTTTAATACCTACATTTTGTTTTTGAAAAATTTTAAATGTTAAATTCAGTATTATATATATATATATATTATATATATATATATATATATATATATATATATATATATATATATATATATATATATATATATATATATATATATATATTTTATATATATATTATATAATAATAATAATGATATATAATAATACCATATATATATATATTATATATATATATATATATATATATATATATATATATATATATATATATATATATATATATATATATATATATATATATATATATATATATATATATATATATATATATATATATATATATATATATATATATATATATATATATATATATATATATATATATATATATATATATATATATATATATATATATATATATATAATATATATATATATATATATATATATATATATATATATATATATATATATATATATATATATATATATATATATATATATATATATATATATATATATATATATATATATATATATATATATATATATATATATATATATATATATATATATATATATATATATATATATATATATATATATATTATATATATATATATATATATATATATATATATATATATATATATATATATATATATATATATATATATATATATATATATATATATATATATATATATATTATATATATATATATATATATATATATATATATATATATATATATATATATATATATATATATATATATATATATATATATATATATATATATATATATATATATATATATATATATATATATTATATATATATATATATATATATATATATATATATATATATATATATATATATATATATATTAATATATATATATATATATATAATAATATTATATATATATATATATATATATATATATATATATATATATATATATATATATATATATATATATATATATATATATATATATATATATATATATATATATATATATATTTAGTATATGTTTGTGTATGTTTGTGCGTGTGTATTTCTGTGCTTGTGGAGTAGCATGATAACCTGTTATTCCAAAAGTTACTGGTTGTAGAAGCATTTTTTTTATTGAATTATAATCACATTTTAAGTGATATAAAATGGCAAAATGATTCTAGTAAGGTTGTGATTTTGACAAATTTTTGAGAATTTCAAAATTCTTAATGTTTTTCGCAAAAAGAACTCGAACAAACACAGACACATACACATGCATGCATATATATAATATATATATATATATATATATATATATATATATATATATATATATATATATATATATATATATATATATATATATATATATTATATATATATATATATATATATATATATATATATATATAATATATATATATATATATATATATATATATATATATATATATATATATATATATATATATATATATATATATATATATATATATATATATATATATATATATATATATATATATATATATATATATATATATATATAATATATATATATATATATATATATATATATATATATATATATATATATAGGTGTGCGAGAGTTCACACCACACAGTTGTTAGTCCTGTATAGGTGAATGTTTAAATTTATATGCCATATATATCCTGTTTTTAGGGTGGTCTCATTTGCAATTCTTCTCGATATGAACTATTCTACTTTCAACCGAATTTCTCTTATCTCTTTCTAAGCAGAAAAATTCGACTTCACTTATTTTATTCTATCGTAATATCATCGGACATTGCTTTTCTGAACTCCCTAGTCTCATCACTTCTCTTTCGAAAATAGCTCGTTCATTTTGACCTTTCATACCATTATTATACTATATATATATATATATATATATATATATATATATATATATATATATATATATATATATATATATATATATATATATATATATATATATATATATATATATATATATATATATATATATATATATATATATATATATATATATATATATAATCTCTGAAAGAAAAAGGTCAGATGTTTACATAAAATTTCATCAAATTTGAAACAAAAAAAATATTTCCGCGTTCAGATGAAATAAAAAGCATTTGAAAGTTGAAAGAAGAGGAAGTGTCCTTAAAAAACCAATGTTTAAGAGTTTATCAATGGAGAACACATAAGATTAAGCTTATCTTTTAAGTTTGTAGTTAAGAACCTGGACAAAGAAAGGATGAGAATATACAGAAAGAATAAAGTATGATATTAGTGTGCTCTGAAGGACAGTGCGCGTTGCATAGTATAGTTGAATAGTATTGTATAGTATAGTTGTATAGTATAGTATAGTATAGAATGGTATAGTATAGTTGCATAGTATAGTATAGTTGCATAGTATAGTGTAGTTGCATAGTATAGCATAAGGAGAGTGATATAAAACAAAGGCTAAAAAGAATTTGGGAACAGACTTTGACATCAGGAGAGTTGGTAAGTTCAAAAAACCTTGACTACACTTTTTCAAGAAATATATGATTAGAACCTTGTTAGACATGTGATGCCTTCTTTAAATGAGGATGAATGACACCCCTATACAAAGAAAACATCCATTTTATTTATTTATTTTTTTAATAAAAAGTTCACATCTCACGGGCATTGCCCCTTTCGAGGAGGGATAATTTTCAAGGTAGTTTCTAACTAGGATCAGCGTGTGGGAATCAAACCGACACCCTCAAACGCGTGAGACAGTCACTCTACCGTTATACCACTATAGACGGCAAGGTTGGGAAAAAACTATCTTTTTTTTCAAACAGTCCACCTTTAGCAAGAAGGTATGACAACTGTTTTGCTGTCGAAAGAAACAAGCAGAGTTAAAATGGAAAAAACATATTTATAGATTTGATATTTTTAGCAAATGGGAAAAAATACGAAAGAGCAGAAAGCAGTAGAGATTGGGGTATCTAAGGGGAAAAAAAAGGTTTTGGTGTTACGAAATAAAGATTTTGCGTGACTGAGAGATGAAATGAAAGAAAGAATGAGTTTCTGGAATTCGAAAACTACGGTAATTCCTGAAGGTATCATCAATGTTAGAAGTAGCGTGAGAACAAGCAGATTTACGTTAAGGTTAATAAGTTTTATTTAAAGGGAAAGAGTATGAAATGTACACCTTTTCTTATGCCTTGGAGTCTATTTATGTGTTATGTACAGTCCGGGGCCTCCGAAAGCTATAACCTTTCATTGCAAAATGAGGAAGTAAGACCATAAAAGACCAATCAGTTTTGCGACATTGAAATGAAAAAAATATTTCTTTGCCGAAGGTTGGGGATCCTCCTGCAGAATATCTGCAGATACAAAGATAAGGAGATAAGAAAATCCCAAAAAATTTAACATTATAGGTGGAAGGATTGGAAGATAAGTAAAAGCTTTGGATTTATGAAATTATATATATATATATATATATATATATATATATATATATATATATATATATATATATATATATATATATATATATATATATATATATATATATATATATATAATATATATATAATATGAAAATGAAAATGAAATTAAAATGAAATCATTTTATATTTCTTCTATTTTTAACATATTAATAATACAATGTAGCAGGTCTCCATCTCATATTACAGACTTTCTTTCTCTTTTGAAACAAAAAAATAATAAAATAAAAAAAATAAAAAAAAAAAAAAAAAAAAAAAAATAAAAAAAAAAATAAAATTTGTTTTTATTTTAGTTGTTTAGTTTTATTTTGATTTCAAAGAGGCTCTTAAAATAAAAATGAGAGATTATGAAGAATGAATTTTAAAATCTTTGATAAGCATAAAAAAAAATAATTCAACAATGCTAGTATATATATATATATATATATATATATATATATATATATATATATATATATATATATATATATATATATATATATATATATATATATATATATATATATATATATATATATATATATATATATATATATATATATATATATATATATATATACAAACAGTATTTCTTTTTTATGTATAACTCATTAATATATGGTAGCCTTTCCAATACATCCCTCTTTGATCATTTCCATATTTAGAACTGAAGTTCTTTTACTGGTTTTTGTTTTTATTCAGTAAAAAAAACAGTATTTCTTTCATTGCAAAACGACTTCCATCTTATGCGAATGCATTCCATTCCCCATATGGTTAAACTATTAAATAGATTCTTCGTGTGTATCATAACCAATTTTTCTCAAAAAAGAAAAATAGTTTTTAAAATATGTAAAAATAGTTTTTACTTGAAAGCTGAAACTTATTTTTCTCCAGTTAGTTTGTTCTCTATCCATTTTTATATCGATTCATATAACCTAAATTAATACTTTTATTAATATTCCGAAATGGATTAAGTAGGTTATGCTATGGAGATGGTATTAAAGTGTGGAAAACTTGTATTTCTTGTAATTCTATTTATGTCAATGAAGCATAGTTGTTTTCAGTGCCTCGAAAAACTCAGTTATTTTAGTTTTTTAATCTGTATAATTATCTTCACTGTTTTAAGATCTTGTATCTATATTATAAATGTGCCAAATTTAGCTTAACACTTACTCTGTTGGTAAAATTCTAGGGATTTTCTTATCTCGTTCAGTTTCTAGAAAAGATTACATTATTGTGTTTGTTGTAAAAGCTTCTAGGAGCAGAAACTTCTACAGTCTCTCTAAAATGACTTTACAATGCTCCATTTTGTTACACTTTCCCATTATAGAAGTACTTGTTTGAAGTATGTCACCCTAGACATACTTCAAACAAGTATGTTAATTTACTTATATTATATATATATATATATATATATATATATATATATATATATATATA
>SEYY01000134.1:243488-245988 GCA_009176605.1 Armadillidium nasatum
ATCTATCTTTATTTTATCATAATAAAATATTTTAAGTTTTGTGTAAGAATTATTTAACAAAAATAATAATAATAAATAATAATAATAATAATAATAATAATAATAATAATAATAATAATAATAATAATAATAATAATAATAATAATAATAATAATAATAATCATAATGTGGACATTTTAAGAATAGCTGCCTTAATACCTCTTTTATTTCCGCTGGCTGATAAAAAAAGACTAAACTCGGGAGTGTTTTGTTTACTTCTTTACTAAAAATATATTTTTACTTTACTAAAAATATATATTTTTACTTTACTAAAAATATGTAATTTTACCTTACTAAAAATATATATTTTTACTTTATTAAAAATATATATTTTTAATTTACTAAAAATATATATTTTTACTTTACTAAAAAATTTTATTTTTACTTTATTAAAAATAAATATTTTTACTTTTCTAAAAATATATATTTTTACTTTACTGAAAATATACATTTTTACTTTACTAAAATTATATATTTTTACTTTACTAAAATTATATATTTTTACATTACTAAAAATATGCAATTTCACTTTGCTTAAAATATTTTTCATTTACTAAAAATATATATTTTTACTTTAATAAAAATAAAATATATATATTTTTAATTTACCAAAAATATATATTTTGATCTTCACAGAAGAAGTACTGCGCCTTTATAGAGAAAGATTATAAAATATAATTGTCTACTACAGCCTTAAAAAAAAAAGTTTCAATCAAAAATGTAATTACCCCTATGAGCGTTACAATTTTTTTCATTGGTAATTTTTTTTTTTTTTTTTTAAGAAAATATCAAAATCAAAATCGCTGATTTTCAAGAGTACAAATTTGGTATCTCTATTGCTCAAAAGAGTGACTTGAGGCATCTATTTTTACAAGACATTTAATAATAATAATAAAAATAATAATAATAATATAATAATAATAATAATAATAATAATAATAATAATAATAATAATAATAATAATAATAATAATAATAATAATAATAATAATAATAATAATATATAATAATAATAATAATAATAATAATAATAATAATAATAATAATAATAATAATAATAATAATAATTTTCACTATTTTGTTTGTTTGTTCTTATAAGATTCTGATCCCAGTAAGAGAGACAACACACATAAATCGGAAACTTCGGGAAAAGACCCAAATGGCGGAACGAAGGATAATCTACCATCTTCCCCGTATGAAGAAGGACCAACATTCTATGAAAATCTTCCATTCCACGGGATTCAAGCTCCTCCCAATAAGGTTTGATTTATTTTTAAATGTAATCCAATTTTTTTTTTTTTTTTTTTTTTTTTTTTTTTTTTTTTTTTTTTTTTTTTTTTTTTTACATTGTTGTAGTCTTTTGCTTTTCATTTGATTTTTAGTGTTTTTTTATTTATTTATTTTTTTTACTTTTTTTTTTTACTTTTACATTTGTTTATTTATTTTTAATTAAAATAGCGTATGTTAATTTTTCTTTTTTTTTAACATGTTTACCACTCTCACGTATTTTCATAATTTTTTTTTTTCATAATTTTTTATTTTATTTTCAAAATGAAAGTGTCTTCAGCTTTTAAACATTTTAGTTTTATTATATACAAAATTTATTACAAAATTCAAATTACATTACAACGAAAACATCGTAAACTGTAATTTTCTGAGAGAACTGTGACAAATATTTTAAAATTACGCCAAAAATAATAATGAAGGAAAATAAATATTTCATTGCGAAGCTTTAAAAAGTATTCATATATTCAATCTTCAATAAGCCAGACTTTCAGCATAGACCTTATTAATATACATTTTTAATAAATATGAAACCTTTATTTGGTTGAAGGATATAAATAAAAATGATACTTAATGCTTGAGGTAATTTTTAAGTATAATTTAATATTTGCTATTCATATAAATGCAATTGAAATAAAGTAGATGAAATGTAGACACTCGTTTTAAGATGTTCATAAATAAGAATAGTGAAAAAAATATTGTTCTACATCTGGTTTCTCAACATATTAATTTCTAAAGTCCCTTTACGTCACATAGATTTTTTCCTTTAGTTTTTTAGAAAGATATAAACCGGAAATTTAACAATAACGTTACAATAAAACTGAAAAACTAGTTCATAAAGTCAATGTTAACCGCAGGTTGTAAGCAGTGAAGAAACAAAAGGTACTAATATAAACACGAGCAGTGGAAGTCGCCCTTCTAGTCAGTTAAGTCACCAAACCTCTTCTGGTTACGGATCCACAAGGAGTCAAGGAGAAGCTATGAAAGGTGCTACGAAATCAGGTGATGAAAACGTCCAGAAAGAACATGGAAGAAAACCCAAAAAAGATGTGAGTTTTCAGCAAGATATTGATCAAGAATTTGATCAAGAGTCAAATTTTGAAAGAAGAGGTTCTCCGTCTTATGGATCAATGCAAAGATCATCCGTCAAAGCTGCAAAAAATGCATTAGCCAAGACT
>SEYY01000134.1:250988-253488 GCA_009176605.1 Armadillidium nasatum
ATATATATATATATATATATATATAAAAATAAATATATGTATATTTGTATATATCGTTATATTTATATACTTATCATTTATAATATTGCATGTATCTGTATATACGTATGTATGAATATATATATATATATATATATATATATATATATATATTATATATATATATATATATATATATATATATATATATATATATATTACATAATTTAATAAGTACCATAATTCACCAAGGAAAAAAATATTCTTTTGAAAACCTCAAAAAAGAACATTGAAAATAAATCACCAATTATTTATTTAATTATCTAATACTTTAAAATAGAAATAATTATAATTAAAAATAACAAATGAATTTAAATGGAAGTAAAAACAATTTAAATCTACAATATATTCTTTTCAGCTTAAAAATCTATTCTAAATTTTAGAAATATTGAAATATATCTTCTTAATGATAAGAATATTTATGAGTATTTAAAATATAGATTATCTTATTAAAATAAATATCCGCAATGTAGCCTTTAAATAATATGAATATTTTAAATATAGGTTATTATTAATATTAATATCCGAAATATATTATACATAATGTGAATGAAATTATAGGTTATTAATGAAATGAATATCTTAAATATAGCCTATAAATAATATTTGGAATATAGGTTACTAGTAATAATTTTATTGGTTATTAATATAAATACCCTGAAATATAACCTATGAATAATATAAATATTTTTAAAAAATAGTGTATTAATAAAACAAATATTTAAAGAGTAGATTATAAGTAACATGAATATTTGAAATATATGTTAAAAATAATTTAATTATTTGAAATATGACTTATTAATAACATGGATAATTGAAATATATCTTAAAAATAATATAATTATTTGAAATATGACTTATTAATAACATGAATATTTGAAAAATATTTTAAATATAATATAATTATATAATAATCATTAATAATTTAAAACGAGTAAAAATAACTACAAAACATTATATTAAATGACTTATTAATAACATGGATATTTGAAATATACTTTAAATATAATGTAATTATTTAATAATCATTAATTTTGATTAATAACAATATATTAAATATGACTTATTAATAACATAAATATTTGAAATATATTTTAAATATAATATAATTATTTAATAATCATTAATAATTTAAAACGAGTAAAAATAACTACAAAACAATATATTAAATATGACTTATTAATAACATGGATATTTGAAATATATTTTAAATATAATAAAATTATATAATAATCATTAATAATTTAAAACGAGTAAAAATAACTACAAATCTTAAACAAAAAAAAAAAAAAAAGGATGAAAAAGAGTGCATCTTAATCCTTAAACCTTTAGACGTATTATAATGTAATATACTCAAAATAGAACTATTTTCTTTACTACTTAGTAAATATAAGCATAGTCAAATGCCTAGAAATTATAAATGTTTTTATACTATACAAATGAGAGGATTAAAAAATGCTAGTCTTATTACTTGTATTTTAAGAGTGTTGAAATAATATTACCAAACTATTATTATTATTATTATTATTATTATTATTATTATTATTATTATTATTATTATTATTATTATTATTATTATTATTATTATTAAAATGAGATTATGGAAGAAATTAAACATATTTCTGTAAAAAATAAAATGTTTAAATATATTATTTATTATTAACCTTCTGTAGAATTTGCTATTTTTTTAAAATTTATTTATTATTTATTATTTTTGTTATTGATATTTATTTATTTGTTTTTTTTTCGTGCATTGAAAGTCACTGGTTTGATTTCTAAAACAAAATTTTCTAGAGAAGCTTCTTTCCAGGTTGTCGTCTACCGTGGGTCAAACGGTAGAGTGATTGACTCACGTGCCTGAGGGAGCCGGTTCGATTCCCACTTGGTGATCCTAGATATATACTACCTAGAAAAGTTCCTCTCCTTGAATAGGACAATGCCGGTGAGAAATAAAGAAAAAAAACAAGAACAAAAAAAAAAAAGTTTTAAGATCGAGATCAGTGCTGAATGCATTCTATGTTTCTCTCACTCCCTCTCTTTCTTTTTCAATGTCTCTATCTCTCTCACTCTCACTTTGAGTCTTTTATACTGCTTTTATCTCTCTCAACTCACTTTTCTCTCTGCTGTATCACTCTCTCTCTCTCTCTCTGTCACTCTCACCACTATCTCTCTTCTCTGTCTCTCACTCCCACTCTCCCTGTCTCTCACTCCCTCTCTCCCTGTCTCTAACTCTCATAGTCTCTCATATCACTTATTCTCTCTCTGTCTCCGTCTCTCCCTTTCTCTCTCTCTCTCTCTCTCTCTCTCTCTCTCTCTCTCTCTCTCTTCCTCTATCTTCCTTTCTTCGTCTGTTTCTTTATATTTAAATAATAGTTGTTAAAAATTTAATAGAAGGAACGAAGAGGAAAAGAAGAAAATAGTTGCTTGAGAAAAGAATTTTAGAAAAAAGGATCTTAACAGA
>SEYY01000134.1:258488-260988 GCA_009176605.1 Armadillidium nasatum
GAGATGACCTCCATGCAAGAATATATAAATTAATTAAAGGATAAATAAATAAGCAATATAAACATATGAGAGTAGAGCAAGGCAATAGCTTATTCAATGAGTACAGCATACCATTTGCTCTCCCAATTGCTGAAACCAACCCAGAGATGTGGATGTCAAATTGAAAACAATCTTGAATGTACAGTCGTCAACAGAAGTTCGTTCCTATTAAGCTGGAAATAAATATTTATATAAATTGGAGATCATTTGAGGTTCAGCCAATCACAGTTCAATTAAGCCCCGCTGAATGTTTTTATTTTCTTTATATTCAAAATAGAGCTTTTATGAAATGATCTCCATTTTATATAAATATTTATTTCCAGCCTAATAGGAACGAACTTCTGTTGACGACTGTACATACCTAAATATTTAAAGCATGATACTCTTTCAATAGAAGTAGAACCCAAATAGACATTATTAATAAAATTTATAGTTCTAGTTGTATCAGTCATGTACTTGTTTTATCAGGATTCAATTTGAGTTTATTCATTAGACTCCACTTTCGTAAATTATTATCAGGATTGACGTCCTGCACCGATTTCTCATAATTGAGATCTGAGCTAATATTAACCACCTCATCTGCTTAAAGTATAATTTTGCAACGAGCAATGACATTGATGATATCATTAACGTAAATCAGGAAAAACAAATGACCCTGTGGGACACCAGTTTCAGCTGGGATCAAATCAGACAAACATTCGTTAATTTCAACATACTGTTTAATATTTGAAAAATAAGAATAAAAATAATCAATGTAATTTCCCCTGATTCCATACTTTTGAAACCTCAATGTCAAAATCCCATGGTCAGCCATATCAAAAGCCTTAGAGTAATCAAAAAAAAAAAAAAAAAAAAAAAAAAAAACAGTACTAAAGATTTTGTTTTTAAATGTTTCATTAAACTCGTATAATAAATTTCGTACAGCACCCCCAATTGGTTTTCCCCTCCGGAAACCAAATTAAAATTTAGTTAAGGTGTTTAAACTATCCAAATATTTGAACAATCTAGAATAAAAAAATTTTTCAAAAATCTTTGAAAATGGTGACAAAATGGAAATAGTTTGATAACTATCAGGAAGATTAGGGTTTCCACGCTTAAAGATAGCAACGATTCTTGCAATTTTTAAAATGTTAAGGAATATAGATGATTCAATACAGCAATTAAACCACATCACTAGCAATTCAGATAAATAACTGCAAATTAACTTCATGGAAAGAATAGCATTACAGACCTGAAGACTAGTTACCGGGTAAAAGAAAATTGATTTAGAAAGATTATCTAAATTGTCAATAGCATCACCTACAAAATCATTATTTAAAAGATCATTCCGAAAAAAACCATTTGTATCAACAAAAACCTCACCAAACATTGCAGAGACACTAGAAGGATCACTTATCTTATCAATATTATTAATATTGTTATATTTGATATTATTATAATAGTTATTTATTGTTAATATTATTATAGTTAATACATTACATCATTAATATTATTTTCAATATCATTATTATTATGATTATTTATTGTTATAATTATTAGCGCTTTTTAATTAATATTATTATTGCTATTATTACTTATTGTAAATTTTATAATTATTATTATTATTATTATTATTATTATTAATATTATTATTATAATTATCATTATTATTATTTAAAATTTTATTAATGCTTTTTTGTTGTTGTCGTTACTGTTTTATTGTACTCAAGAAAACCTCAGAAAAAGTTTATTCACTTGGAAGAAATTTATCAGAGGCAACAAGAACAAAAATTTTGACTGATATTTTCAATAAGAATAATATAATTATTATGTCATTACAATTAATAATATAAAAAACTTGATAAAAGTAGTAAAATAAATACGATCATTATATTAATAAAACAAAAATAATAATAAGAAAAATAACAGTTATTATAATTATGATTACGATAATAATAATAATGATAATAAAAATAATAATAATAATAATGATAATAATATAATAAAAATAATAATAATTTTATTATTGTTATCATCATTATTATTAGTATTATTACTATATTATTATTATTATTATTAATAATAATATAATAATAATAATAATAATAATAATAATAATAATAATAATAACAATAATAATTGTTTAAAATATAAAGAAATGTATTTTAGCAAAAGTCTTATATATATATATATATATATATATATATATATATATATATATATATATATATATATATATATATATATATATATATATATATATATATATATATATATATATATATATATATATATATATATATATATATATATATATATATATATATATATATATATATATATATATATATATATATATATATATATATATATATATATATATATATATATATATATATATATATATATATATATATATATATATATATATATATATATATATATATATATATATATATATATATATATATATATATATATA
>SEYY01000134.1:268488-278488 GCA_009176605.1 Armadillidium nasatum
ATATATATATATATATATATATATATATATATATATATATATATATATATATATATATATATATATATATATATATATATATATATATATATATATATATATATAATACACGAATGAGAAATAAAAACTCTCTGAAAGTACGATATTTTTTTAAAAACTTTTTATGAGTTTGAAATCCAATTTTTATTTAGCAAAAAAAAAAAAAAAAAAATAAAAAAAAAAAAAACTAGTTACGATGGCAACACTCAACTTTCCAAAACTTTTATTTTTTTTATTTTTATTTTCTTAAAAATGAAAAATTATTTGCCGCTATAAAAAAAAAAAAAAAAAAAAAAAAAAATAATGAAAGTCTTTTAGAAAATTTAAGTAAATTCGTTCAAATTTCACTTTAATTTTTTTTTTTTCTTTTAGATTTTCCGAAATTATTTACGATCAAACGATATAATTCTTGATACATGAACAAGAAACGGAATTGTGGGATCACATATATATATATATATATATATATATATATATATATATATATATATATATATATATATATATATATATATATATATATATATATATATATATATATATATATATATATATATATATATATATATATATATATATATATATATATATATATATATATATATATATATATATATATATATATATATATATATATATATATATATATATATATATATATATATATATATATATATATATATATATATATATATATATATATATATATATATATATATATATATATAATTAATAATAAATATATTGTAATAATACCTTATGACTATTAATATTATTTCAAAAAAGTAAAAAAAGAATTTTGTTTCAGAGTTTTAAAAAAAAATATAATTTATTTGAGAGCTTAAATTCTTAAAATGCTTTCGAAAGTCATGTAAATTTTACGTAATTATTAATTAATTTTTGTATAATATTAAATTATATAAAATATCTACGAACCTGCACACACACACACACACACACACACACACACACACACACACACACACACATACATATATATATATATATATATATATATATATATATATATATATATATATATATAATATATATATATATATATTATATGTGTGTGTGTGTGTGTGTGAGGGGTGGGCTTAGGAGTGGGTGTGTATGAGTAAATTATGAATGGCTCTAGAATAACTTCTTTTGCTATGAGAAGCGTGTTCTCATTATTGTAATTTCTAAACCTAGTCAGTTGCACAAAGTCCCATTCTCTTTCAGAATACAGTTTGTACTTTTCATAAACTTCTGAAGCAGCTTTAAAAATTTGATTCCCCTGAATAAAGAATGAAAACCTAACTAATCTCAAAGAAATTATCACAGCTTCGAGACCTATCCACACAACAGGAACTTTCCGCTTTCAGAGCATTTAAACATATGTTAACAGATTCAACCAGGGTTCCTCTTTTCATTTCGCATGGAAAATGGAGATTAACTAATTTAAGCACGATTTGGTCACTTCCCACAATTTCCATGGTAAAAAATCAGCAACTATTCTGATGATTTGACTATCTTCTTTTTGCAAGCACCAAGTTCATACTGCGTCACCTGCAACAATCTATCTTGCATCTTCCAAATTGAAACCTGTCTTGCATAAAATAGAATTACCGTCTTCCTTTTAAAAGCTCTCAATCACCTTTTTCCGCACCAGTCATATGGGGATATAGAGCTCCAACCTCACAGTGACGCCTTCCTCAACAGTAGACTCCCACTCAATAAAACCTCAACAATATTAGGAATCGCGTATGACACACGCATGGCATTTATTCCCCACATAAATAATATTACCTTTAAACCAGTCAGAAAATAACCTAATAACAATTACAGACACCAGTTTTAGTCAATCCAAAGAAACCCTAACATTTTTCTTAAAATAATTCATAATACATAGTTTTATATAGCATGAGCTCTAATAATATACTACACCAGCTACTCATCCCAGTCAGGAACAAAAATATTTTATAAAAGATTCTACCTTGACATGCTTAGCACTCTGTTCAGAAATCCCAATCCCCAGGAAATCCATTACATTTGTCCTAACTAAACAAACCTGTTGTTAGAAAATAAGAAATACTCCGTACTCATACTTCTCATGTAACTTAAACTCACTTCAATACTCGTCAACCCACATTTCCATAATCAAATATATTGGCACGAAATAACACAAAGCTCTTAACTCTACCACCCAGAAATATAGAAATGTAGTCACTCTCTTCAAACATCCGCAAATCTATGTTGAAGAACAGACACTGAACCATTTGAATATGCCTGTCCAAACTTCGCTCAGAACATCATCTCTCACTCTAAGAATACATAGTTTTAAAGAAAATCCAAACCCTTTCTTTCCCCAAGATGCCCATCTCCATCCCACAAGAAAATTGTAATATGGCAAGTACACGTAAAGACAAATTTTCGACAATTACCAGTGCCATGAATTCCAGTCCCAGCCTGCTGTAGTAATAGCATTACTTCTTTCTGCCACCGTATATTAGTAAGGTGAGGTAACAAAGTAGAGAATATGATACTTTTACTCTTCTGTGCCAAAAAAAATGATAAAGAAATAGATAAAGATTACTTTACTGGTAATTTGAGTGTGAAATGGTGTATTATTGTTGGAACTCAAAAAAAATTTTACAATAGTTCATTTTTGTTTGATAATTAAAAAAAGAAAAAACAGATTTTAATGAGAAGCTCTGTGAAAGATTGAAACAATCTGTAAATCTTCATAGACTTTTATTTTTATGAAAAGAATGTTTAATATATTTAGCAATCAATGAAGATAAAAATGAGAATCCAATGAGAAGATGAATTTAATGGAATCTTAGCAGAAACTGGTTTCCAATCATTCTAAGCTTAGGGTTGCAACACCAACTAATTCACTACCCAAAGCAATAAAATTATTTTAAATTCTTAACGTTTATTTTGAAGTAGAAAAGAAATTATACATTTTATTACATGAAATAAAAAATAATATTATTAACAACAAATATTACCTTCTATTCTCTCCCCCCAAAAAATAAAATAAAAGATCAATTATATTATTATTAAAATAAAACAACCTAAAGAATAAAACATAACATTTAAGGACGTGAGTTAATCACTCTACAGGTAGTGAAGTAATGGTTGAATAATTAATTCAGATCCTTAAAGACTCCGGTTCTATCTTGCATTCAGATCCTTAGAAGAAACTACTTATAGGAGCCTTTTCCTCCATTAGGGAAATGACCGTGAAATACATATTTTTAAAAAATAAATAAATAAAGTAAAATAAATCTAAATATATGTATTAAAATAAAAATTGGAGCAATTATTCATCCAAAAATAATTTAAAATGTCGAAATTTTGGAATTTGTTGAAAATTCATTTTTTTTTTCGCAAAATTCGAAAATAAATTTAGTTTTATCCTTTGAAGGATGAAATGAATTAAGCAATTAAATTTATGACCTCATCTCGTTTCATGACTACATAAACGAAAGGCAATTGGCAACGTTGCCATCTCCAATTAAAAGGTTTTAAAATATCAAAAGTTTTAAAAAGGGGAAAAAAACTAAACTTTCCAAAAGATATTCCAATTTTCTGAAATAAATAAGTAAATAAATAAATATAATATATATATATATATATATATATATATATATATATATATATATATATATATATATATATATATATATATATATATATATATATATATATATATATATATATATATATATATATATATATATATATATATATATATATATATATATATATATATATATATATATATATATATATATATATATATATATATATATATATATATATATATATATATATATATATATATATATATATATATATATATATATATATATATATATATATATATATATATATATATATATATATATATATATATATATATATATATATATATATATATATATATATATATATATATATATATATATATATATATATATATATATATATATATATATTATATATATATAATAATAATAAGATAATAGTGTTTACCCCTCCCTCCAAAAAATGGAAAAAAATAATAATAAATAAATAATAAAAAAAAGTAAACAAGAACACATTAAACGTTAACGTTATAATACGAGAAAACTATTCTCATTGAAATGACAACTGCGCCAAAACACGTTTATCCTCTTTCTTAATGATTGTGTGGCTATGCTACGAAAAGATTTAGGCACCAAATTTAAATAATTTGTCCTGCAAACTTCGCTACTAAAATGATATTGAATATCCTCTTCGAGAATACAAATGCTAAGTTTAGGTTCATAATCTTAGAGGGAAAACTCTAATATATATATATATATATATATATATATATATATATATATATATATATATATATATATATATATATATATATATATATATATATATATATATATATATATATATATATATATATATATATATATATATATATATATATATATATATATATATATATATATATATATATATATATATATATATATATATATATATATATATATATATATATATATATATATATATATATATATATATATATATATATATATATATATATATATATATATATATATATATATATATATATATATATATATATATATATATATATATATATATATATATATATATATATATATATATATATATATTATAATAATAAGAGTTAAAAAGGCGTCTTTAATACTCTCATTGGGGGACTACAATCTTGAAATACAAAGAAAGGAAAAATATAAAAATTTTAAAAGAGAAATTTTGTCATTTATTTTTGATATCATCAAACATTTGGATTTCTTTATGCAAATTGAGTAAATCTCGTCTGGTAGTGTCAAGACAAGCGAATAAAAACTTTATTTTATTCATCCTAATCTCTGAAGAATCTTCTTGCCTTTATTTGACGTGAAATCCTGACATTCTCTAATAATAATAATAATAATAATAATAATAATAATAATAATAATAATAATAATAATAATAATAATAATAGCAATAATAACAATAATAATAATAATAATAATAATAATAATAATAATAATAATAATAATGATTATCATAATATTAATAATAATAATAATATAATAGTGAAAATAATACTGAAGATAATATTACTATAAATAATAAAAATGATAATAATGATAATAATTGTAATAATAATAATAACATATTTCTAATTATTATCATCATTTTATTATTATTATTATGGGTTTTTATAACCCATCTAAAAAGATAACGCCAAAGGTCTACAAATGGTTCACCAAAGGATGTCTACATATATTTCATAATCGGATTAAAGGCCTTCATGACTCGATACACTGCATTTGAAAAACTTCAAGTCATAGGAAGTGAAGAAAACTGAAACATGAAGAATGTTTCAAAATTTATCATTTGAGTACATGTAGCAATTGATCTTAGCTGTCAAGTCTGTGGTCTGTGAATTCTACAGTGGAAGTATGAGACAGTAATATAATATAATATAATATAATATAATATAATATAATATAATATAATATATAATATAATATATATATAATATAATATAAGAATATAATGTGATGTAATATAATAATAATAATGATAATAATAATAATAATAATAATAATAATAATAATAATAATAATAATAATAATAATAATAATAATAATAATAATAATAATAATAATAATGAAACTTACAATAATAACCACATTATTTACATAAATTAGAAGAACCTATTGGTTCATATAAAATACACAGTCAAATAAAGATTCTATTCAATTATTATCTGTTGACTCCATAATGAAAGAAAGTTTCTTTTGAATGTTGTCTTAATAAGTATTAGTATATCAATAATAATAATAATAATAATAATAATAATAATAATAATAATAATTACAGGAATAATAATAATTATTATTATTATTAAAATAATAATGATAACAATAATAGTAATAAAATTATAAATACTAATAGAAATAATAATGATAAAAATAATAATAGAAATAATAATAATAACAATAATAATAATAATAATAATAATGATAATAATAATAATAATAATAATAATAATAATAATAATAATAATAATAGATTTTATTGCATATGATACCTTTGCACAAACCAGTCTAGAGAAAAGAAATAACAGTAAAGCTGTTTGGTTAAATAATAAATTCGCCACGAAATCTCATATCGTAAAATGATATCTATTATTACTTTCGAAAGCAAATTCTCCTTCTCCCTAAATTTACAAATACATATATATATATATATATATATATATATATATATATATATATATATATATATATATATATATATATATATATATATATATATATATATATATATATATATATATATATATATATATATATATTTATTTATTTATTTTTTATTTTATTTTTTTTTATTTCACCTCTGGTGGGCAAAGGCCAGAGGCCTACCAATATTCCACCAGAGTTAGGGGGAAAGTCGGGAACATGGTCTAATTAATGGCCGACATGACCTGATACACGGCGTTTGAAGGTGGCTAAGTCATAGGAAGTTGGGAAAATAGATGAAGGGAGTGTGTTCCAGACTTTACCAGTAGAGTACATGTAAGATTGAGCATAGCGGTTAAGTCTGTGGTCAGAGAGTTGGACAGAGAAAGGATGAGACTGTGTAGAAAGACGAGTCGCACGAACCCTTCTCAGTGGAGGAGGTATGCGACGAGAGAGTTCAGAAGAGCAGTGTCCATTGTAATAGCGATAGTAAAGAGAGAGTGACGCAACATTTCGATGGGCAGAAAGAGATTGGAGAGAATTAGTGAGAGCAGGAGAGTTGATAAGACGAAAAGCTCTAGACTCCACCTTTTCCAGGAGAGCCTGTATGAGTGGAACCAACCCAGATGTGTGACGCATACTCCATACAAGGGCGAACAACACCCCTATACAGAGCAAGCAACTGGGGTGGTGTGAAGAAATACTGAAAGCGCCTCAGAACACCCAACCTCTTAGAAGCTTGTTTAGAAAGAGAGGTAATGTGATCTTTCCAAGAAAGATCACGAGAAAAAGAAACACCGAGAATATTAAGGAGAGATGAAGGTTTGAGTTGCGGGTTTTCGAAGAAGATATCGTAGTTGTGTGGAAGATTGTGGCGAGTAGAGAGATGGAGGAATTGAGTTTTTGAGGCATTGAAAACAACCATGTTTTCTCTGCCCCAATTTGAAATGAGAGATAGATCAGAGGTTAGTTGCTCCAAGGCCACCCTCCTTGCCTCTATTAACTGTTGCTGGGAGGGGCGCCTTTCAAAATGAAAAGAGTAATGAAGGGTGGAGTCATCAGCATAGGAGTGGATAGGAGATGAAGTAATAGAGAGAAGGTCATTGATGAAAAGCAGAAAAAGTGTTGGGGATAGGACAGATCCTTGAGGAACACCACTATTTATAGATTTATAGGATGAATGGTGGCCGTCTACAACAGCTGCTATAGAACGACCAGAAAGGAAATCAGAGAGAAGATCACAGAGAGAAGGATATAGATTCCGAAAGAGGGAAGTTTGGAAATCAAAGCTTTGCGCCAGACTCTATCGAAAGCCTTCGAAATGTCTAGCGCCACAGCAAAAGATTCACCGAAATGCCGAAGAGCGGAGGACCAAGAGTCAGAGAGAAGGGAAAGAAGATCACCAGTAGAGCGTTTCCTACGAAAGCCATACTGGTGATCAGAGATAAGATTAGAAGAATTGAGATGTTTTCAAATCTTCTTGTTAAGGATAGATTAGAAAACTATATATATATATATATATATATATATATATATATATATATATATATATATATATATATATATATATATATATATATATATATATATATATATATATATATATATATATATATATATATTCATTATTATAAGACTTCTCGGAATATCATTCATACTACCATCAATCGGATAGCAATGATTTCTAAATAAATTATTTCTGTATTCTAAAATTCTTACATCCCCCCTCCCCCACTACTAACATCATTACCACACCACCACCACCACCACCACCAATACATGCAAATTAGTATGATAAAAAAAAATGAAGTGAAAAATAAAACAACAAAAAAGTTTTCAAAATAATATTCAACGAAATGCGCAAAATAAGTCTCCAGACACTTCTGGTTTTGATAATTTTTACAATACAAATATTTCAATTAGGAAATTGCCCAAAAGCAAGTCCAAAAGAGTTGAGACTTTTAGCTTCATTTCAGCTTAGTATCAAACATGTAAAGTACACGATATTTATATGTAAATTTTGTAACTGAAAAAAATAAATAATGATTAAAGTTTAAAGATTAAAGACGGACCTCTGTTACTAATTTCATGTAATAATAATAATAATAATAATAATAATAATAATAATAATAATAATAATAATAATAATAATAATAATAATAATAATATAAAACAATAATTAAAAATTATAATAACATAATGATATATAATAATAGTTAATAAAAAATAAAATAATAAAAAAAATAATAATAATAATAATAATAATAATAATAATAATAATAATAATAATAATAATAATAATAATAATAATAATAATAACAATAATAATAGTAATAATAATAATAATAATAATAATAATAATAATAATAATAATAATAATAATAATAATAATAATAATAATAAAAATAATAATAATAATAAAAATAATAATAATAGTAAAAAGAATAAAAATTACTCCTTGAAGAAGAAATTAATTTAAAAGCATTTCAAAATTTGATTTGATTTCAGATAAATCTTTCAATACGCGTGCCAGAAATTTATTGAAGTGGCCCAACGTCGAAATAGCAATCTCTGCACAAAAGCTGTGTGCACACTAAGGCACCATACCTGATGACATGTGTGAGTTTGATAAACTATATTTGTACATGGCACACACACACAAATTCCCAGGATATGGTGATTGTAAGTTTGATATTTTATATTTTTACATGACGTATACATAAGCACAGTATATGGTTCATGTAGGTTTGACAATTTAAATTTGTACATTCGTTAAGTAGATAAATAATACATGATATATGTGAGTTTGATAAACTATATTTGTACATGACACATACACAAACAAATTCGCAGGATATGGTTCTTGTAAGTTTGATATTCTAAATTTTTATTCACAGTATATGGTTCATGTAAGTTTGATAATTTAAATTTGTACAGTACGTAGATAAAAGTACGTAGATAAAAAATGCATGACATACGTGTGTTTGATAACCCAAATTTGTACAAGTTACATGAATAAGCAATACGTTATATGTGTGAGCTTATTAGTCTAAATTAAAATTAATATTAATAGGTAATGATTCAAAATTTAAAACTCCAATTCAGGATATAAAATTCTAAAATCAAATTTTAATTTAAAATTTAAAATTCGAATTTCAAAACTTATGATTCAACATTAATGGTTCAATTTGGAAGATTCCAAAATTGAAATTTAAAATATGGATTAATAGATCATGATTCAAGACTAAAAATTCAAATTCAGGATATTTTTCCTTCAAAGAATCAAATTTTTATTAATAAATAAAGGAAATGAAATACGAGACTTATGATTCAGTATTCATGAATAATTTTAGAAGATTCTAAAATCATGAATCAAGGTTTATTTCTCTAGACTAAAAATTCAAATTCAGGATATAAGATTCAAAGAATCAAATTTTTATTAATGATAAATTAAATGAAATAATGAAATACGAGACTTATGATTCCGTATTCATAAAAATTTTAGAAGGTCCCAAAATCAAGAATAAAAGTTTATTTCTCTAGACTAAAAATTCAAAATTCAAAATTTAAGATTCAGAATGATTATGATCTAAAGGAGGATTAGTTTTTCAAGACATGTTTCAAAATACAAAATGTTGCAAAATTTGCAGTAAATTTTGAACCAGTTACTGGTTTCTGAATTTACACATAAATGAATGAACTTA
>SEYY01000134.1:288488-290988 GCA_009176605.1 Armadillidium nasatum
GAATATTTAAATAGTATGAGGAAATTAAATGGTAAACTTTTAAACAGAATGACGAAATTGAATGGGAAAATCTAAATGATAAGAGGAAAATAAATAGTAAATATATAACTAGTATGACGTAACGAAAGAATAAAATATAAATAGCATGAAAAAGATTAGTTAAATATAAACATTATTAAGATAGCTGAATTTAAATCTAATCTTTATGTAAACTAATGCTTAAGAATAAAAAGCATGAAGTTAATTATGAATACATATAGTTTGAAGAATTGAAAGGTAAAAATCTAAATTGTATTAGATAATAAATATATATATATATATATATATATATATATATATATATATATATATATATATATATATATATATATATATATATATATATATATATATATATATATATATATATATATATATTATATATATATATATATATATATATATATATATATATATATATATATATATATATATATATATATATATATATATATATATATATATATATATATATATATATATATATATATATATATATATATATATATATATATATATATATATATATATATATATATATATATATATATATATATATATATATATATATATATATATATATATATATATAATTTAAATGTGCATTTTTCTTAATGGTACAATCACTTTGGAAAAGGCGTCCTTCATAAAAGCGGAAATGTTGAAATGCCGAAGAAAGGAAGACATGAAAACCGAATAACAATAATAAAAATAATAATTTTGGAAGTAAAAAATCCATATCTCTTTGTATTAAAATATTTCCTTTAACAGTTGAAGAGCAAAAGTTTCTGTATGAATTCTCTGGAAAAAAAAATATATTCATATTTATTCCATTTTTTTTCTTTCTTTCCTGTTTCTTCTTCTACTCGTCTTTCAGACTATTCGCTATTTTTCCATTTTTTGCAATATTTTAAAAATGGGTTTATATTTATTTTAATGTATAAAAAGGAGGTTTTTGGATTATTTATTTTAATATATAAAAATGGGGGTTTTAGATGAGAGATAGAAATGAGGAGAAAGGCAGAGATATTGTTGCTGCTATCATGACATGGTCTTTAACCGGAGGCTTATTGTCATGTTATGAGCCATTGAAAAGGCGACGCTCTGTCCTTTTAAAGTTCTCTAAATACGATTCAACGTTAAAAATTTTTATTTTCATGTTAAGAAATTAATAAATAAAATAAAAAATAGATTAATAAATAAAAAAAGAAAGAATGAAAATAAGAAAAGAAAAACACGAGCAAAGAAGTAATGAAAGAAAAATATAGGAAAAGACTGGAAAAGGAAATAGAGAAAGAGATGTTTGTGGATATTAATGACATCTTTTGACGAAACTTTCATTAATAGCGGATAGAGATTCTAAGTATTCTGCTCAAAAGTAAATTTACATAAATTTTTTTTTGAAAAAATAACAGTCCTTTAAACTACAATTTTATTTATTTCAATATATTTATAGAAGCAAAGCTTCCCAGAGTTTACAAGGTTCGTGTAGTTAACAAGATATATTTACCAAATCAACAATAAAATGTGAATCTTCAGCAATAAAATGTGAATCCATTAAAGATCCGTATGGTGTAAAGAGGTGTTGTTCTCCGTCAAATGGAATATACAGTATATTTGAAATATTGGGTGGTTCCACTCACCAATAATGGGTGGTTCCACTCGCATATCTCTTGCAAAAAGAAGGGACTTGATCCTTTCGTCTAATCAACTCTTTCGCTCTCAATAATTCTTTCCAGTCTCTTTCTGTCTATTGAATTGTTGCATTATTCTCTATACATTTACTACTACAGCCGATACTGCGTTTCTGAACTCTCCAGTCGCATATTTCCTCCATTGAGAAAGTCTCTTTTGACTTTTCCTTCTTCTTGACAAGAATTTATTTCTTTCTAAGCTCAACTCTAAGAAGGCGTACGGTTCTGATGGTTTATCTTTTATGTTTCTCACAATTAGTGTTTCTGAGCTTACACCCTGCTTCATTAAACTGTTTTGTCTCTATCTATCAAATTCTTTCCTTCTTGATGGAAGTATTCACTCATCAGGCTGAACAGAAGAAGAAAAAGAAGAAGAAGAAGAAGAAGAAGAAGAAGAAGAAGAAGAAGAAGAAGAAGAAGAAGAAGAAGAAGAAGAAGAAGAAGGATACTCTCAACCATCTATTTATCTTTTTATCACTTCAACATTTGTTCTTTCTAAAGTTTTTGAATTTATCCCTAACAGGAAGAACTGGAAATATCATAAATTTTTAAATCTTAACTCATATTCATAAATAAATATTCGTTAATATTTTAAATATTTCACACATTACAGTTGCATGAGCCATACTTCTTGAAACTAATTTTTTAATAATTTGGCATCTTTTTAATATATATAAACACGATTTTTAAACTTTTTTTTCACTAAATCTTTACAATGGGGTACGATCGCGTTAGATTATTCTTCACCTGCAGCTTTGTTTGCTCAC
>SEYY01000134.1:338488-353488 GCA_009176605.1 Armadillidium nasatum
GATTCAGTTGCTTTGTACTTTCTTCTTTCTTTTTTTTTTCTCTCTCTATCTATATGTCTCTCCTGCCGTTCTCTCTCTCTCTCTCTCTCTCTCTCTCTCTCTCTCTCTCTCTTTTACTTTCTCCATCTCTTCTTTTAGTTGTTTTTAACTTTCCTCTTATCTCTCTCTCTCTCTCTGTCTCTCTCTCCCTTGTTTAATTACATGGCACTTTTTCCTTACGAGACTCTCTCTCTCTCTCTCTCTCTCTCTCTCTCTCTCTCTCTCTCTCTCTCTCTCTCTCTCTCTCTTCTCTCTCTCTATTTCCACCCCATTCTTCTCCTCTTATTCATTTACGAACTTTAATTATATTTTCTTCAAAATCTGTTTACAAGTAATCTAAGAGTTAATTATTAATTCTTATTATCATTATTTAGAAAGAAAATATTTTTTCCTTTTACTTTTTTGTCATTGTTGTTCTTGTTTTTCTGTATTCTTTATCTTTATTTATCATGTGGTAAGAGTGTTAACGGAGAAATAATAAAAATAATAATAATTATTATAATTATCATAGTAATAATAATAATAATAATAATAATAATAATAATAATAATAATAATAATAATAATAATAATAATAATAATAATAATAATAATAATTATGAAAATTGTTGAAATTGTAGTAGTAGGTAGTGTTTTACGATAAGATGAATTAAATTTTATATTATGAAATTATTTCCATTTTTTTTTTTATATTTTTTTTTATCTTTTTTTTATCTTTTTTTACAGTTGAAACGAATCTAAAACTTCAGAAGAAAATAGAAAGAAAGAAAGAAAAAAAAAGAAAATTTAAAACAATTTAAGGCCAATAAATCTATAGAGATTCAGAATTAGCTTCATTTAGGAGCTTTAAAGAACTACAAACAGGAAACACGTATTTATAATACAAGCTATATATATATATATATATATATATATATATATATATATATATATATATATATATATATATATATATATATATATATATATATATATATATATATATATATATATATATATATATATATATTATATATATATATATATATATATATATATATATATATATATATATATATATATATATATATATATATATATATATATATAATATATATATATATATATATATATATATATATATATATATATATATATATATATATATATATATATATATTTATATATATATATATATATATATATATATATATATATATATATATATATATATATATATATATATATATATATATATATATATATATATATATATATATATATATATATATATATATATATATATATATATATATATATATATATATATATATATATATATATATATATATATATATATATATATATATATATATATATATATATAATTGTATCTGCAGTTTTTAAATGCAGTTCCTTTCTCAGGTTCTTGTAAAGATTTATTCGTTTGAATTTTTTGAGGAGAACAGATAACAGAAGTTGTGAATTCGAATTAAAATATGTAAGCTTTTCGTCATATATATATATATATATATATATATATATATATATATATATATATATATATATATAATATATATATATATATATATATATATAATAATATTATATATAAAATAATAAATATATAATATATAAAAATAATAATAATAAATAAAATTTTTAAAAATAAAAAAAAAAAAAAAAAAAAAAAAAAAAAAAAAAAAAAAAAAAAAAAAAAAAAAAAAAAATAAAAATAATAATAAATAATAATAATAAAAATAATAAAAATAATAATAATAATAATGATAATAATAATAATAATAATAATAATAATAATAATAATTAATAATAATAATAATAATAATAATAATAATAATAATAATAATAATAATAATAATAATAATAATAATATTTCTAAAACTGAAAGGCATTTCCAGAGCAATAATCATAACAGAGGCTGAATTGATATGAATAAGGTGGAAGATATTCAAAATTTACAAAGAAAAAAATTTCAGATTTTTTTGTATTGATATTGGGATCCAAAAGTATTGAATATCTATAAAAGGGATATTAGAAGCAAACATTATGGTATTTTATATTGAATGCATGTATACACATATATATATATATATATATATATATATATATATATATATATATATATATTATCGGTCTGTGGTATCTGGGGTGGACGTATTGTTATATATATTAAGATAAACAGCACTGCTCCTTTTGAGCTTAATTTTAATCAAGAAAAGTATAGCAAAAAATGAATGAAGTATACTCATGAATTATGAATTAAAGATCTTTATTAATAACATATTTATAAGAGAACTCGACGTTTCAACTACTAGCTGCAGTCATTATCAAGAGTGGCTGAAATCAAGATAAAAAATTAAGTACTAACAGCACACTTTGCAATAAACACAAATAGAAATTAAATAAAATGCAATAAACAATAACAAAACAAAATACAAATAAAAACATATATGAATACTACATTATCCCTCTTAAGATAACAAATAAAAACGTAGACTAAATAATTATATGCACTTTAAATCCCCCCATTTTCATGTTAAATCTAAATGAATTCGAAATAATACTAATTTAATAATTGTACAGTATTCACTTAAACACATCTAAGAGTAAATAAACGTGTGCACACTCTATCAGCTAAATCCTAAACATACTAATTTAGTTGGTAGGGAAAAATATCAAACTAAAACCCTCTATTATTGGAAACCCATATATACATAAAGTAGTACAAATCTTAGTGACAAAATGAAAACAGCTTTCTATTCATTAAAAAACAAACATTTTGATTCAATTACTGAAACACATCAACAGTACATCCACACATGAGTGATTCTCACATTCATACACTTACATACATATGCACATAATACACCTGTATAGACCTTAACATACACCTACAAACATACATACATGCATACATGCATGCATACATACATACATACATACATACATACATACATACATACATACATACATACATACATACATACATACATACATACACATAATAATCCATACATACATACATACATACATAAAAAACATATATGCATGTGCTCAGAGTGACTGTCAGTTCAGCATATCGATTAGCAGCAACAAAATTAATGAAATCATGTAACCTAAAGTGGGAAAGGAACCACTAATTGATAGTGATATGTAAAGGTGTAGCTGCTTGATAGTTATTCAATTCAGGCTTCAATTTGTGAATGTAAAGTGACTCCAGAATGCGAAGTGAAGACTCATGTGGATGAGAGTCAACAATTGAAAAATGCTGTGCTATGGGAAAGGTGTGACAAATCTGGGTGTGGTTTCTAATATTAGAAAGTGGAGGTGAGGTGAGAGGAAGGGATGTGCGGGAAGACAGTCCTTGGTGTTCACAAATTCGTTCCCGGAGAAGTCTGACTGTGGAACCTATGTAGCCCTTCGAACATAAGGGACAAGAAAATTTGTACACAACAGACGCCCTGAGAGGAAAAGGTAGAACTGACTTATAAGTGAAAAAAGAAGAAATCTTAAATGAAGAGGAATGGTGAAGCGAAATTCTATATGTGGAAAAAATTGAGAGAGTAGATTCCTTAATTGGGTCGTCATAGTGATAGATGGTGATTGAAACTCCAATTTCTACAACAATTTTACTCACCATAATTTTCTGGCCTACGAAAGTTTAGCTACGGTATTAAAAAGTGAACCAATGCGTGGTGCGAGTTTCCAACTCATTTGTCATAAGATTAGATCCATTGCCTACAAAAACTTTAATAAACTTAAACCAGTGTTCTCGCATCCCTTAATCAACAGACAGGACTTCAACATTCTAAAAAATTTGGGATCCAGACAAGATTTAGTTATATGTCCACCTGACAAAGGAAAGGGAGTTGTCATTTTAAATAAACAGGATTACGAGGCAAAAATGATGCAAGTGTTACAAGACACTTCTAAGTTCTCCACAGAAGACTGCATTCCTCACAAGCTTATTACAAAACTGGATGACAAGCTGTCACGTAAACTCCGCTCTCTCAGAACACAAAAGAAACTGGATGATCATATTTACTATAGCATTTTTCCCACTGGTACATCATTGGGGAGTATATATGGTGCACCAAAAATCCATAAGCCACTCTGCCCAATCAGACCAGTTCTGGCGTCTTACAACATGCATAATTATAGGTTGGCCAAATATTTGGCTGGAATTATTAAAACATCATTTGAATCCACATTCACGTACATAACTCGCAACAGTTTGTCTCACACTTATCTGCACTTCCCGTCTCTAACCATTACATGTGCTCATTTGACATTCAATCATTATTTACCAATATACCCTTAAAACTCACTCTAGACTTGCTCATTGAACATATTTTCTCACATAACACGACATTTCATGATTTGGACAAAGAAACATTTTCTCTCCTCCTTAACTTGGCCACTTCTGACACATACTTTATTTTTAATCAGACAATTTTTAAATAGTTGGATGGTGTTGCGATGGGTTCGCCTCTTGCTCCTATTCTGGCTGACTTCTTTATTAATCATCTAGAGAAATCTTATCTTTCTCCTTCCGCGAATACTCCCATCCCGGCTTTCTATAAACGTTATGTCGATGATATTTTTTGCCTCTTCACCTCTGCTGAACATGCCCATGCGTTCCTCTCTCATATTAATTCTTTACACCCTAATATTAAATTCACAATAGAATCAGAACAAGAACACACCTTATCATTTCTGGATGTTTCAATCACCAGAACTTCTAATGAATATATTACTTCTGTCTTTAGAAAACCACAATTTACTCCGACCATCACAAACTTTTACAGTTCGTCCCCTATCAAATACAAATAAATTCCATTCTCACATTTCTACACAGAGCATATAACATTTCAACATACTATGTCTTGCACAATGAACTCCAATTTCTACAACAATTTTTTACTCACCATAATTTTCCCAAGAATTTAGTAACCAATCACATATTTCGCTTCTTACAATCTAAATATCAACCTACTACTCCTATTACTTCTGTCAACAAGAAAATCATTTATTTTTATTTTCCCTACTGTGATATCATCTATCACCATGACGACACAATTAAGGAATCTACTCTCTCAATTTTTTCCACATATAGAATTTCGCTTCACCCATTCCTCTTCATTTAAGATTTCTTCTTTTTTCACTTATAAGTCAGTTCTACCTTTTCCTCTCAGGGCGTCTGTTGTGTAAAATTTTCCTGTCCCTTATGTTCGAAGGGCTAATAGGTTCCACATCAGACTTCTCCGGGAACGAATTTGTGAAACCAAGGACTGTCTTCCCGCACATTCTTCCTCTACCTCACCTCCACTTTCAATATTAGAAACCACACCCAATTTGTCACAGCTTTCCCATAGCACAGCATTTTTCAATTTTGACTCTCATCCACATGAGTCTTCACTTCGCATTCTGGAGTCACTTTACATTCACAAATTGAAGCCTGAATTGAATAACTATCAAGCAGCTACACCTTTACATATCACTATCAATTAGTGGTTCCTTTCCCACTTTAGGTTACATGATTATTTAATTTTGTTTGCTGCTAATCGATATGCTGAACTTTATCACTCTGCAAATATATATGCGTAATATGTATATGTATGTATTTATGTATATATGTATGTATGTATGTATGTATGTATGTATGTATGTATGTATGTATGTATGTATGCATGCATGTATGCATGTATGTATGTATTTGAATGTAGGTGTAGTTAAGGTCTATACAGGTGTAATTATGTGCATATGTATGTAATGTATAAATGTGAGAATCACGCATGTGTGGATATGTTGATGTGTTTCATAATTGAATCAAATGTTTGTTTTTTTAATGATAGAAAGCCGTTTTCATTTTTCACTAAGATTTGTACTACTTTATGTATATATGGGTTTCCAATAATAGAGGGTTTTAGTTTGATAATTTTCCTACCAACTAAATTATTATGTTTAGGATTTATATAGATATGCAACGTTTATTTACCTAGATATGTTTTAATACAATTATTAAATTAGTATTATTATTGAATTCATTTTAGATTTAACATGAAAATGAGGGGGATTTAAAGTGCATATAATTTAGTCTACGTTTTATTTGTATTTAAGAGATAATGTAGTAATCATTATTATTTTTTTTTTGTTTTTTTTGTTTATTGCATTTTTTTAACTATTTGTGTTTATAAAAGTGTGCTGTTAGTAATTTTATTTCAGCCACTCTTGAAATGCAGTATAGTTGAAACGTATTTTTTATAAATATGTTAATAATAATCTTTAATCATAATTATATATATTATATTTATATTATATATATATATATATATATATATATATTATTATATATATATATATATATATATATATATATATATATATATATATATATATATATATATATATATATATATATATTATATATATATATATATATATATATATATATATTAAAGTCAGCAAGTCAAATGCATTACCTTAAATAAGGAGGGAAAATTTTCTAGGAAGTTTCTACTTAGAATCCCCATGAGAGAATCGAACCAGCGCCTTCAAGTAAGTGAAAAGATCACTCTATCCTTATCCCTAGTTTTTCTATTTCTAATTTTTAATTCTAATTTCTAATTCAAATACTAATTTAAATTCAAAATTCAAAATTCAAATTCAAATTCTACATCCATTTGCAATTCAATTCCAAAATCTAATTTTAAACTTAATTTTACTGCCAAAATATTTGTTAGGTTTTGTATTGGTGAAAACATTTTACGAAGAAAAAGGTAATAAATGTTAATAGATATAAGCCCACACACACACCCACGCACACACATATATACTATATATATATATATATATATATATATATATATATATATATATATATATATATATATATATATATATATATATATATATATATATATATATATATATATATATATATATACATATATATATATATATATATATATATATATATATATATATATATATATATATATATATATATATATATATATATATATATATATATATATATATATATATATATATATATATATATATATATATATATATATATATATATATATATATATATATATATATATATATATATATATATATATATATATATATATTCTAATTATCTAAGAAATTAATCTGTTTCATGTTTGCTTCCAATTTAGAAACATTAATTTGTTCGATTCCCATTTATAACAGGTATAAGTTTAAATTTTCCCCAACAGATTTTGCTCTACGATTTCTCTTTCCTCTGTTCCATTAATGAAACTAAGTATATCTCTATTGCACTGATAAAGAAAAGCTTCCAGTTCTCCGAACGAAATATGGGTTTACTGTAATACCGAGAGACTGTTGGAATGAGACGTTTGGAAGAGAACTTTCTATCTTTGTTCCTATAATGGAGCTTCTGAGGACATAAAATATATATGCCCGAATATATTAAGTGATGGCGCAGCTTTTTGTGCAAGGTGGTTGTTGTTTTTTATGTTCGTGTTTATTTATGTAAGGTACAAACTTGCGTTCATGTAAATTATTATTATTACTATTATTATTATTTATTATTATTATTATTATTATTATTATTATTATATATATATATATATATATATATATATATATATATTATATATATATATATATATATATATATATATATATATATATATATATATATATTATATATATATATATATATATAAATGAGTATTGATCTTATTTTCTACAGTTAACGTTATTAAAATTAATAGAATAAAATTATTCATTACAAAAGGATCCGAAATTTATAAACTTCAAAATTTTATTTGAAACAAAATCATAATTGCAAACGTAAAGGAAAAATTTTTTTTCCCTTTTTTACCTAAAAATTGATGTTCATAGGAAATTATTTGTAATTAACAAGCTGTTTAGCTCAAAATATATTACTACATTAATCTCAATACTTACGAAATACTATACAAATATTGCCAATTTATAAAACAGTTCTTCTTAAAGGTCAGCCCAAACCAAAGTGAAAGCGGGTTCGAGTGAGGATAAGAACGAGAATGTGAACTCTGGAGAGCATCACCAGCTCTCGGAAACGGCATATGTCGGTTCTATGTGAACTCTGCTGAAAAACTAACGATAGTGAATTGACCGAACGAAAAGTTTGTTGAGCTCGCTGATTAGCCACAATTAGACCAATTACTTCCATAAATTGGTTTGATTGAGTTTTGTGTTCGTTTGAGATGTATTCGTGTTGGTGAGTTTTAGTGTTCTGTGATCTCCCACTTCACTTTAAGCAAGCTAAGTAAAAGAAAATTAGTTTGCACGATCGCTTAGCCACCTAGTTCGAGCGATCTGTTTGCACCAAGGAGTATTTTTTTTTTAACTCACAATCATTTATAGGGTTGAAGGCTTTCCCGTTCGTAGTCGTATTAGCATTCGCTTCGGAATTATTTAAACTTGTAGATAACTTCTGGTCGATAAAGGATGGAGATTTCGAAGCAGTCAGGACAAACAAAGATTAATGCTTCGCATGGTTCTAGAGACTGGAAACCTCTTAAACCAGTTTTTCTTCTTTCCACATACGGTTGTAGGAATATGAAGTTTCTGCAGCCGACACCACCCTGCATATTGAGGGATATGGTGTAGAGAATAAAAAATAATAATAAATTTAAAATTTCATCAAACAAAGACTAACAGCTCATGGCAATCTTATGTAGGAATAAGAATGAAAACGAACATTAATAGCAAAATGAAATTAATATTTCAAAATATAAATAAATATATCTTATTTATAATTTATATAATGATAAATTTTAATGAAAATAAAATAAATTAAAAAAAATAAATACAAAAATAAAAAAAAAAATATATATATATATATATATATATATATATATATATATATATATATATATATATATATATATATATATATATATATATATATATATATATATTATATATATATATATATATATATATATATATATAATTATATATAATATATATATATATATATATATATATATATATATATATATATATATATATATATATATATATATATATATATATATATATATATATATATATATATATATATATATATATATATATATATATATATATATATATATATATATATATATATATATATATATATATATATATATATATATATATATATATATATATATATATATATATATATATATATATATATATATATATATATATATTGTAAAAATAAGACTGAAGTTCCCATTCTTTTACACTATACATCAGCAAGAGTAAATCCTATTTGCATCTCCGCCTTTGAAATGACAGTTCTGCACTTCTAATTAAAATTAACGCCCTCTTAAAGACAAAATTTTTCCTAATACAATATAAGGAAAAGGAAAAACGGGGGAAGGGAAAAACTTTCGAATTAAATATGGAAACGCTTTTAAACATTCTCTTTTTTTTTCCTTTTTCATTACCCCCTTCCCATTTTTCCCCCTTTTTTTCAAGGAACCCCTCTAATATAAGAGGAATTAAAAATGATGTTTTGTTGGGTGTTTAGTTTCGCCTGGACAGTTCACTCTTAGTCTAAATGATTTGGAAAGACCCTTTTTTATGCTTAAAGGTTAATAGTGTTTCCCCCTTTAATGGCGATGACGTACGAAAAGAAAAGTAAAAGAAATAATAAAATAAAAAAAAGGGGAGAAAGAAAACTAAGATAATGGAAAATATGCTTTAAAAAAAAAAAAAAAAAAAAAAAAAAACCTGTTAAAACAAATTCCATAAAGTAAATAGGTTTGTTTTTAGAATGTCATATTTCCTTATTCAATGAATTTTTGCATGTGAAAGATAATATATATATTATATATATATATATATATATATTATATATATATATATATATATATATATATATATATATATATATATATATAGTATATATATATAATATATATATATATATATATATATATATATATATATATATATATATATATATATATATATATATATATATATATATATATATATATATATAATATATATATATATATATATATATATATATAATATATATAGAAACATCCCAAACAAGAAGTTGGTTTGAAACAACTCCAACTAACAGTAAAACAAGGCGGCTACTCTGTGATG
The DNA here is from genome assembly GCA_009176605.1 of Armadillidium nasatum. NCBI lineage: Eukaryota > Metazoa > Arthropoda > Malacostraca > Isopoda > Armadillidiidae > Armadillidium > Armadillidium nasatum. The sequence goes on from SEYY01000134.1 coordinate 348,685, forward strand.
GTAAGGGGAGCCATCAGTATCAATGGTCCCTCGGAGTTGAATGAATTAGATGGATATATAAACAGCAAAAAATATATTGAAATGTTAAAGCATGGAGTAAGCCCAAGTTTTCAAATGTTAGAATTATAAGAAACGGGTCTCTATGGAATATGGGGCTCCATATCACACAGAAAAAAGGACCCATAACTGGCTGACTAAAATTGGGGTCAATTAGCTTTCTTGGCAGAGTCAGTCTCCTGAGATGAGTCCCATTGAAACTCTTAGGGGGAATATTAGATAGAGGTTTGAAAAAAAAGGAAAAAACTCTTTATCTAAACGAAAAATGTTAGAAGTACTGCTTAGAAATTAGGCTGAAATTCCACAGCATACAATCAGATAACACATTAGTTCAATTCCAAGGAGAGTTTCTTCATTGCAAAATACCCCAAGGGATTGTCTACTAAGGACTAAACTAATTAGTATTACACGTAATTACATTGTTGTTGTTGTTCATTTTCGCTTCTAAATATCAGATGTAGAAAAATAAATGATGTCTATTGATTTATTGCGTGCCTGTCCAACTTATCTTTTGAATTTATATTTAACATTCAAATGTTACTGAAAATAGGAAGAAAAAAAAGAAGTTATTCAGTAGATAAATACAGGTAACATTTTATGTTTTACTAAACTCAGTCATGAACTCGACTGAATTTCGTTAATTCTGAGTTCCAGTCCCAGTCCCAGTTCCAGTTCGAGTCCGAGTCCGAGTCCGAGTCCGAGTCCCTTGGCTAAAGATATATATATATATATATATATATATATATATATATATATATATATATATATATATATATATATATATATATATATATATATATATATATATATATATATATATATATATATATATATATATATATATATATATATATATATATATATATATATATATATATATATATATATATATATATATATATATATATATATATATATATATATATATATATATATATATATATATATATATATATATATATATATATATATATATATATATATATATATATATAACTATATATATATATATATATATATATATATATATATTATATATATATATATATATATATATATATATATATATATATATATATATATATATATATATATATATATATATATATATATATATATATATATATATATATATATATATATATATATATATATATATATATATATATATATATATATATATATTCCCAAAAACCTGAGATCTGGATAACCCTAATATTCCCTCTCATATATTTACTCTTAAAAATTAAATAGCACATAATACTGAGCATATTTTCATTCTCCAAATGTTTTTATATATGACAGGATAATTTATTTCCATTTAAAAGAAAGTTTATTCCCCGGAAAACTTGGTTGTGCGGAAACAACTTTGAACACTCTTGCGTTTCCTTGACCTCCCCTTTTAAAGTTTTGAAATAAAACTTTTTAAGAATTCATTCATCGACCAAATAAATGGTCACTTTGGTCTCAAAACTTTTTATTTTATATATATATATATATATATATATATATATATATATATATATATATATATATATATATATATATATATATATATATATTATATATATATATATATATATATATATATATATATATATATATATATATATATATATATATATATATATATATATATATATATATAGATATATATATATATATATATATATATATATATATATATATATATATATATATATATATATATATATATATATATATATATATATATATATATATATATATATATATATCTATATATATATATATATATATATATATATATATATATATATATATATATATATATATATATATATATATATATATATATATATATATATATATATATATATATATATATATATATATATATATATATATATATATATATATATATATATATATATATATATATATATATATATATATATATATATATATATATATATATATATATATATATATATATATATATATATATATATATATATATATATATATATATATATATATATATATATATATATATATATATATATATATATTATATATATATATATTATATATATATATATATATATATATATATTAAATATATTATTTGAAAAATTAATATATTTATAAAATATAAATGCATAATAATAAGTTTCGATATATATATATATATATAATATATATATATTTAAAAAAAAAAAAAAAAAAAAAGAGAAGATTATAGAAACGGCTTGTATACTATAAATATATTATATATATATATATATATATGGATATATATATATATATATATATATATATATATATATATATATATATATATATATATATATATATATATATATATATATATATATATATATATATATATATAAGTAGGAACCTTTCCTGAAGAAGAATTGAAGAGATAGAATAGAATTCATAGAAAAGATTATCGATTTAATGACTTTAACGTATAAAGATAAATATTTTTAAGTTAGATTTATATATATATATATATATATATATATATATATATATATATATATATATATATATATATATATATATATATATATATATATATATATATATATATATGTTTTCATTCACTGACAATGCTTTATTCAGGGATCAAACCAGCACCTTCAAACGCATAATTCAATAACTCTACCTTTATTCCACGGAGCAATTGTCATTTGTGCATTACATGGGGAAACATTCAAATTTTCCTTTTATACTTCGAAGAGAAGACTTGATTACACGATTTCGGAAGAATGGTAATTTTGTTTCATGGTTTGCCTGTTTGTTTAATGTCCTAATCTTTAACTTCTGAAGGGTGGATGAAATTTTACTTGCGACTGTTCAAAAGAGGGGAAGAGGTTTGTGGGACTTTTAATCTCTTTCTTTAACAGTTTCAAAGAGTGTGGAAATAAGTTTCCTCGTGCAGGTACTATTCTGCTTTACCTTTTGATACACTATAACAAGTATTATGCGCCATAACGCGTTAATTTTTTTGTCGATCATCAACTATGTGTTATTAACGCCTAAAATAACACATTCCATTTTAAGAGCTACTTTCATTTTAAGCTTGTAGCATAAATATAAATCTAACTACAAGGTTGGAATGAAGGTAATGAGAGCATAGTTTGACCTTAATACGTATGTAATGCAAAATGGTGTGTTTTTTATGAGTCAACATATTATTGACAATCGTCAAAATAAATGAATAAACCTTTTAGTATATATATATATATATATATATATATATATATATATATATATATATATATATATATATATATATATATATATATATATATATATATATATATATATATATATATATATATATATATATATATATATATATATATATAATAGTTTAATTTTAATCAAAATAAAAGCATGAGAGGGGAAACAAACTAGAAAGGAAGATTAAATTTACAGGATTTTTCTAAAAAGGTCATTTAAAAAAAAAAAATAAAAAATAAAATAAAAAAATTTTTGATATCTTCGATAAAAAACTTTTTTCCAATATAATATATTTTAAGAAATGAAATTTTTTATTTTTTTTTTTTTTTTTTGAACAATTTTAAAATTTACATAATTACTCTATTGTAAACAATGAAGATTATAAACGAAACCAAAATTTTTCTTAAATATAAATGCTTAAGATCTGCAGAACTTTAATGGCATTTGTTTGAATCTTGTGCTGAGTTTCAGAAATAGCAAAAGAATTATTTTTTTAAATATTTACTTATATATAAACTAAATTAAAAATTAAAATTAAAATTGAAAAATAAAATAAAAAATTTTGTTGTACTTCAAATTTAAAAAATAAATTTCATTTTCTTGCTATTTCTGAAAACCCGAGCGAAAATTCGTACTAAGCAACAGCTAATGCACTGCGGGTCTATTTAACATACGAAAATATTTAAAATTTCTTATTGAAGCTAAGGATTATAAAGAGCTTGTTAATCAGAAAGAAAACTATATATATATATATATATATATATATATATATATATATATATATATATATATATATATATATATATATATATATATATATATATATATATATATATATATATATATATATATATATATATATATATATATATATATATATATATATATATATATATATATATATATATATATATATATATATATATATATATATATATATATATATATATATATTATATATATATATATATATATATATATATATATATATATATATATTATAAAACCACTAATTATAAAATAATAAAAAATAAAAAGTTAAGACAAAGCAAAAACAAAATAAAAAAGAAATCAGCAAGTAACAAGGATAAAAGAACTACGAACGTTTCAGGAAACTACCTCTTCCCTCTCATCAGCGCAACTGACGACAGAAAGCGGAAAGCAAAAGCAAGAAGCTTCACGTCTCCAGAAGTTCAAAAAGTAAAAAATTACCCAACATCGAGGATACCAAATCTAGTACCTATTGCGTATGTGGAAAAGCTTTTCTAAAAATGCTCTTCAAATAACCTAAAAGAATAATGTCTATATAAAAAAAAAAACCTGAAAAAGTATTGAAATTATTTAAAATTTTAATAAAAAATGCTTCAATGAATCTGTTTAGATTTTGACTTTGATGAAAACAAAAATTTGGTATCATTCTAGTTCATTTTGTGATTGTTTGTTATATGGTGAAAATTTGCATTGCTGGTGTTACATCTTCTTACATCGTCTTTGATTGTTCTACACGAGTATG
>SEYY01000135.1:2500-25000 GCA_009176605.1 Armadillidium nasatum
AAATTTTCAAATTTATTTGGCTTTGAAACAATAAAAAACTATTTTCATCATGGATGACGAAAGATTAGGTGAATAAGTTGATTAGTATGATTGTTAGAAAGTTTGCTTTTATGAAATAATTATTATATCTTAAAATGTCAAATTTCATGTCCAATTCATTTGACTATGGTAAAATTTAAAAAAATACAATCTGAACAAAAATATGATTCATAACACCTTTGCGATAACCTTGAAATAGACGGCTCCGTTTTTTGCAATTTAAATAAAATCTACAATGGAAATTGGATTTCTGGCTATTTTTTCGGATGGATTTAGAGCTTCAACATTTACAATGATAATTAATCAAATCAATGATTGGTAGCAAGTTCTGATTTACTACAAAACTAAACTTGCAAACAAAATCAATTCTCATTCACGTCTAATATGCATGGTATTATTTGATGGTCTGAATTATAGGTGTTATTTTTCAATATTAGTTCAACAAGGTACAGGCATTCACACTTATTTTTCGAGGATAAAAATCTTGTAAATATTTCAAACGTGGAAAAAGATTTTAAGAAGTTTGCGGATGCTCCGCATATGTGGATATCAGAGACATAGAGCGCGCACGCAAGAATAGAAATGGGGTTACTTTACGCAAAAGATGGAGCTCATGTCACACTGCAAGAGGCAAATGAATGGGGAAAACAAATATATTTTTTAACTATTTCCTTGGTAGTTCTATTCCCAGACATGAAATATTATTGAACGCTTGTGGGAAATACTAAACAAGATTATACGAAAAAATTAGTAAAACGATCTGAGTTTCTGAAACTCTTAAACCATTTATAGTCGGAAATGTTTCAAGCTCCAATTTCTTAAATTTATGAATAACGAATTACAGATTTTAAGCAGTCAAATCTTTGTTGACATCATGGAACACAGTCATCTTGCACACACAATATATATATATATATATATATTATTATATATATATATATATATATATATATATATATATATATATATATATATATATATATATATATATATATATATATATATATATATATATATATATATATATATATATATAGAGAGAGAGAGAGAGAGATAGAGAGAGAGAGAGAGAGAGAGAGAGAGAGAGAGAGAGAGAGAGAGAGAGAGAGAGAGAGAGAGAGAGAGAGAGAGAGAGAGAGAGAGAGAGAGAGAGAGAGAGAGAGAGAGAGAGAGAGAGAGAGAGAGAGAGAGAGAGAGAGAGAGAGAGAGAGAGAGAGAGAGAGAGAGAGAGAGAGAGAGAGAGAGAGAGAGAGAGAGAGAGAGAGAGAGAGAGAGAGAGAGAGAGAGAGAGAGAGAGAGAGAGAGAGAGAGAGAGAGAGAGAGAGAGAGAGAGAGAGAGAGAGAGAGAGAGAGAGAGAGAGAGAGAGAGAGAGAGAGAGAGAGAGAGAGAGAGAGAGAGAGAGAGAGAGAGAGAGAGAGAGGATGAAACTGTGTAGAAAGTCGAGTCGCACAAGCCCTCCTTAATGGATGAGGTATGCGACGAGACAGTTCAGAAGAGCAGTGTCCGTTGAAACAGCGATAGTATAGAGAGAGTAGAGCAACAATTGGACAGGAAGAAAGAAATTAGAGAAAGTTAGTAAGAGCAATAGAGTTAATAAGACGAAAAGTCCTACAGTCCACCTTTTCAAGAGGAGCTCTATGTGTGGAACCACCCCAGATATGTGAGGCATACTCCATACAGGGGCGAACAACACCCCTATAAAGAGCAAGCAACTGGTGTAGCGTAAAAAAAAAAAAACGAAGGTGCCTCAGAACACCCAACCTCTTCGAACCTTGTTTAGAAAGAAAAGTAATGTGATTTTTCCAAGAAAGATCACGAGAAAGAGAAACACCTAGAATATTGAGGACAGATGAATGTTTGAGTGGAGTGTTTTCGAAGAAGATATCATAGTTGTGTGGAAGATTGTGTAGAGTAGAAAGATGGAGGAATTGAGTTTTTGAGGCTATTATGTTTTCTCTGCCCCAATTTGAAATACGAGAAAGATCAGAGGTTGGTTGCTCCAAGGCCATCTTTCTTGAATCTATTAACTGCTGTTGGGAAGAGAGTCTTTCAAATTGAAAGGAGTAATGAAGGGAGGAGTCATCGGCATTGGAATGTATAGGAGACGAAGTAATAGAGAGAAGGCCATTGATAAAAATTAGAAAAGAGTTGGGGATAGGACAGAACCTTTCAGGAATACCACTATTTATAGATTTATAGGAAGAACGGTGGCCGTCTACAAAAGCTGCTATAGAACGACCGGAAAGGAAATTAAAGAGAAGGAAAGATTTCGAAAGTGGGAAGCTTGGAAATTAAAGCTTTGTTCCAGACTCTATCGAAGGCTTTCGATATGTCTAGTGTCATAGCGAAAGGCTCACCAAAACCCGAAGAGAGGAGGAACAAGAGTCAAAAAGAATGGAAAGAAGATCACCAGTAGAACGTTCTTTACGAAAGCCAGACTGGCGATCAGAGATAAGATTAGAAGAATTAAGGTGTTTCCAAATTTTCCTGTTAAGAATAGATTCAAAAACTTTGAAAAGAAAGGAGGTTAAAGAAATAGGACGATAGTTAAGAGGGTTGAGAGAGGTCCCCCTTTTTCGGCACAGGCTGAATGAGCGCACATTCCAGCAAGAAGGGAGGGTCGAAGTGGACACTTCTTCATCAAATCTTTTCTGGTATTTTGCAAAAAAAAAAAAAAAAAATGTCAACTAACTTTGCTTCCTCCTCTTTACCTCTTCTGGTATATTCAGATGCACAACTGCCGTTATGCCAAAATATGAACTCTTCACCTAAACTTCTGCCTCTAATTCAATCTTAGTCGATTTCGGAGCTATTCCTCCTCCTTCAACTCCCTCCAACTCATTTATGTCTAAAATTGTAATTTCTTCTAAAGATGTCATTTCTGCTTTCTCTGTGCTTAACACTAAGAAGGCGTACGGTCCTAATGGTATCCTTCCTGTAGTTGTCAAAACTTGTGCTTACGAGCTTGCACCCAGAATAGGTAAACTATTTCGTCTTTGTCTTTCTATTTCAACTCTCCCTTCTTGCTGGAAGAATGCACTCATTTAGCCTGTGCCGAAGAAGGGGGAACTCTTTCAACCTTCCAACTACTATTCCATTTCTTTAACCTTTCTTTCTAGTTTTCGAATCTATACTTAACAGGAGGATTTGGAAAATCTCAATTCTTCAAATCTAATCTCTGGTCGCTAGAATGGCTTTGGTAAGAATCGCTCTACTGGTTATCTTCTTTCCCTATTCTCTGACTCTTGGTCTTCCGCATTTCGGTGAATCTTTTGCTTTCACACTGGACATATCAAAAGCCTTAGATTGGGTCTAGCACAAAGCTTTGATTTCTAAACTTTCATTTCTCGGAATCTACTCTCCTCTCTTTAGTCTTCGCTCTGATTATCATTCCGATCGTTCTATAGGTGCTGTTGTAGACGGCCACCTTTCATACTTTAAATTAATAGTCGTGCTTCTCAGGTTGGTTTCTGTCCTATCCTCAACAGTTTTTCTATTTTTCATTAAAAACCTTATCTCATTTACATCATCACCTATCCACTTCCGTGCTGATGACTCCACCCTTCATTACTCCTTTCAGTTTGAAAGCAACAGTTAATTGACGCAAAAATGGTGGCCTTGGATTAACAAACCCTTAATCTTTCTCGTATTTCAAATTAGGGTAGAGAAAACTTGGACGTTTTCAATGTCGCAAAAACTCATTTCTTCCATTCCTCTACTCGACACAATTTTCCACACAACTAGAACATCTTCGAAAACACAACTCCTTAATATTCTCCTTAATAAGTAATAAACTTCAACTGTCCTTAATATTCTTGGGTTGTTGTTCGCCCCTTTTATGGAGTACACCTCAAACATCCGGGGTGGTTCCACTCATTCAGCTCTCCTTGACATGGCGGAGGCTAGAACTTTTCGTCTCATCAACTCTCCCTCACATTTTCACCAATCTCTTTCTGCCTGTCGAACTGTTGCGTCACTCTCTCTATACTATCGCAATTACAATGGACACTTCTCTTCTGAACTCTCCCGTCACATACCTCCTCCAATGAGAAGGGTTCGTGCAACACGCCTCTCTAAACAGTCTCAATCTTTCTCTTTCCAACTCTCTTTTTAACAGATATGCACAACCTTTCATGTAATCTACTGGTAAAGTCTGGAACACACTCCCTTTAACTATTTCCTCAACTTCCTTTGACTTGCACACTTTCAAGCGCAGTGCATAGGGGCATGTCGGCGTTTAAAGATTAGGTTCCGGTGTTGCCCCAACTCTGGTGAAAATTAGTAAGCCTCTGACCACCAGAAAATTATATATATATATATATATATATATATATATATATATATATATATATATATATATATATATATATATATATATATATATATATATATATATATATATATATCCCTTGGTGGTCAGAGTAGTAGGGGATGAAAATCGTTCCACAAAAAACGATTGCGGTTTTAAAAACGCACCGTGGGGAAAAAAGGGTAAGCGGTCCGGTCAGTTGGCCGCTTACCTGAGGGGAAAAGATCTTGACCTGGACCTTTTTGACCGTAAGGAACCCTTTTAATTGTTTACCGTGGGAATATTTTTTAATAAAATTAATAAATAAATAAATAAATAAGTATATATATTAATAAAAATAAATGAATAAATTAATAAAGAAAAATAGAGAAATAAAAATTGAAAATAAAATATATAATTAAATAAAAGTAAATAAAAAATAATTAATAATTAATTAATTAATTAAATATATATATATATATATATATATATATATATATATATATATATATATATATATATATATATATATATATATATATCAATTAATGATTGCTCGTAGCTCCGCCCCCATCACTCAGGGGTTCTCATTTCCGCGGGTTCTGCCCGCATGGTTGGGGTGTGTGGTCAAGGTCACCCTTGACCTTTTTTAACTGCCGAGGCCCTTTTAATTGTTTACCTTGAGAATATTTTTTAATAAAAATAAGTAAATAATATATATATATATATGCATAAGGGTTCACCATCTCTCTACCCTACCCGACACCACCCCCACCCACCCCTCACTCCTCCCAAAATAAAAAAATAAATAATAAAATCGATAAAAATAAAAGGAAATAAAATTTTTTTTTTTTTTTAAATTTTTTTAAATAAATAAATAAGAATAAAAAATAAACAATTATATATATATATATATATATATATATATATATATATATATATATATATATATATATATATATATATATATATATATATATATATATATATATATATATATATTGAGTGAACCTTAATGACATAATATTTGTTCTTGAAGACTTGGACGCTAAGTTGAAAAAGTAGAATAAAAAGAGAGTATCTACTAACCCTGTTTTATACGAGTATGAAAAATGTCAAAAGCGATAAATGATTATGATAGTAATGAGCATTATGTACTAGTCGTGGATATATAGTTTAAAGTCACATTCATAACATCTGGAAAATGGATGAATAGTATAATGTTTATACTGCAGGTTAATTTATTAAAGAAATATGAGGATCCGAGGACCTACTGTACTACGGTTAGGTTATGTTACACCAGCAAAGGTTACATTTGTAAGGTAAACAAAATTAATTTGATTGGTTAGATCAGTTGAGGTCAAATTTGTTAGGTGGTTGTGGTTAGGAATGGTAAGATTAAAATATATTAACTTAAAAATATAAAATGTACGTTTCATGAAACATGAGATAGAGAGGTAATGCTGAATTTTATATATTACTTATAATAAACGCTTCGTATGTTTTGTGAAACATGTCTAAACAATGCTAACTTTGTATTTAGTTATAATCTCATATCGAAACATATAAATTACTATCGATAATTATTGGTATATTAGAATAATTATATAATTTCTGCGTAATGTATGCTCATGTTTAATGCACCCAATTGTCTAAATTGGTTTATTTACTGTAATTACTGCATAAGTGCCCGATAATCGATTATGTTAAAAATGCTCAAAATAGTTATTGATAGTAAAAAATACAGATCGTGACAGAGCAGTACATGAAAATAACTGTTTTTTCATGCTTAATATGAAATATTTACCTCGTATTTGAAACATGTTAATTTGAAAATGTAGGAATAGCTAATGTTAGTAAAATATACAGATCGTAACAAAGCAATACATGAAAATAACTGTTTTTTCATGTTTAAAATGAAATATGTTACCTTAAAAATGCGGGAATAAGGATGGTTGATTATGCTTGCTTAGGGTTGGTTAGAATGTTGCCTAGGATAAAAAAAACCATAGAAGCAAAAGGGTATAAATGTGTCAGTCGATAAGTGTTTTTGTATTTCTAATATAATAGTAAGGACATTACTGTATCATAAAAGGTATGTTGAAAGCTAAAAATATGGTAAAATATCGTTTATTAAATAAGTAAGTATAATTTTAAAAGTTATAGTTTTAGATGCAATTAAAATTAAAACCTTTGTTAAATGTAAAAAGACTAAATATATGGATGTCACTTATAGGTATAGAAAATAACCCTATGAATAGTTTAGAAAGCATGAAAATGTGTATGGGCATCTATGTTTTCGTTAACTGTTGTGTTCTCTGAAGATACTTTACGTTAGTATTTGTGTATTTAGCATGTTATTTAAGATGTTTGATGAAAAAAGAAGTAAAATTAAATATTTTTAAAGAAAAATGTTAACATAAAATTAAATATTTTTAAAGAAAAATGTTAACAAAGTTATTGTAATCTAGTTATATTGAATGTTGTTACCCTTCGAAAGTATATGAATAAGATATTAATTTGTATAACCCCGATGTTGATAATGCTGCATATATGTTAACTAAAATTGTGAAATTTGGTGGGAAAAAATACCAGAGCGTTAGGCTTAACTTAGGCCTAAAAAAAGGTCTGCCACCTGGAAGCCCTTAATTAAAGTAAACATCTGGCGGCCAAGAATGATTAATGATCCTAACACAAAAGAAATGACAGGTAATTCAAAGAAGTGACAAAGAAATACCTGAGCGTTATGCTTAACTTAGACCTAAAATAGGTCGGACACCTGGATGCCCATAAGGCAAACACCTGGTGGTTAGGCTTAAATGCTTAGGCTTTTAGTTTGGTTAGCAGTCTTTGATATGGAAAAGTGTATATGGTGTTTTGGATGCCTTGAAGGCAAACACCTGGTGGTTAGGATTAAATGTTTAGGCTTTTATTTTGATTAGCAGTCTTTGATATGGAAGAGTGTACATGGTGTTTAAGTTATTTTTTCTTCATAATCCAGTATTGATCGAAAGATTAGAAGAATTAACGATTGAGAGATAGTCACCTAAGTGATGGATATAGATTAGGAGTTAAGATGACCTTATAGAGCTAGGTTAATTTAAGTTAGCTTGAAATGATATGTAGACACTGAAACAATATTTTCATTAAGTCGTGATAAAGTTAAGGTATATATTGATGAGTCAACCTTCGTGAAAAAATATTTGTTCTTGGAGATTTGGACGCTAAGTTGAGAAGAGTAGAAGAGACAGAGTGAGTACCTACTAACACTGTTATATAAGAGTATGAAAGATATCAAGAGAGAGAAATGATTATGGTAGTCCTGGTTAACTAGAATTGCGAAATTTGGGTATTTCTATGGCTGAAGTGTCAGAAACTTTAGTATGAGTGTTTGTACTGATGATATATAGGTAACTTAATAAAGTGTAAGCTAGTTTATAAAGAACCATAAGAAAATAGATGAAGTGTGGAAATACAAAGTTTTTACGAGCTAGTTATATTGGATGGTGGTACCACTCGAAAGTATATGAATAAGTTATTAGTCTGCATAGCCTTGATATTGATAATGAAGCATACATATTAACTAATAATAATAATAATAATATCTTTGAGCTTTAATATATAAGTCCATATGGGTGAATTGATGATGATGATAATAATAATAATAATAATAATAATAATAATAATAATAATAATGTTCTTAAGGATAGGCAAGATGTTAGGGCTATGAAGTTTCAACCATGATTGAGGGAAATATCTACCTGATCTATGAAAAGTGGCGGGCTTAGCTTTGTTTTGTGATAATGCCTTACGCTGATTGGCTGAATATCATTAGTTTGAGCTCTGATGGCGTGAAGATCGGATGGACTCTGTTGGTTTTAGTGGAATATTGTCGAAGTAAAAATGTTATTATATTGTGATATTATATATATTACAAGTTTATTTGCTTATATTTGTTTTATAAAGAAATTCGGTGTTACATTATGTTCAAATCACTTACTAAGTATATAAAATACATAGTTTTATATGAATAAATTGTTTTTGAAATGTTTATTTTTGGGTCATTCCAAGTCACTTCAACCGACAAAAACCCTGACCCCTTTCGATTTGTATAAAAAGTGGCACACTAACAGATATTGTTGAGAAAATATGAATGGCGTTTATTGCAGGTCTCTAGCTCATACGGTTCAGAAGATATGACCTTTGAAACTTTGGTCAAAAATGTCAATTTTCAGAGAGTAGTCCGAGGTCAAAATACAATATCTCGGCTTCTATGGCACTTAGAAGCATCGTGTAAAGACCATTTAAAAGATCTTGAATAGCGGTACAACATTTATTTAGATGATTTTTGACCTCGGAGGTCAAATAAAAAATTTGACCTATTGGTGACCTTGACCTTGAAAAAAAACCTCATCTTCGATTTTTTTCAAACTTTGCTGAATTATTGTTATATATGTATATTTTAATTTTTTTAATGAATTATTTTTGGTTTTGGCTTGGTTTAGAAAATATAAGCAATTTAATAAGTACAAATATCACATTTTTCACTTTTTTGCGATTTTTATCTCATTCAATGTATAGTTCCAACATTTCCATTTCTCTTCTCTCTCATATATATATATATATATATATATAGTAAGGGGCTGGCTGCTGCCGAGTATATTTTTTTTCTCGTATTCTCGTATTCTCTAAGGAATATAGTCTTACCTGCTTGTTGCTTTGCTGTTATGCTGTTTGATTTTGACTGTGCTTGGGATCCACAATATTAATGTGCATGTGCCATGTCCTAGACTGGAGAGCGTGAAGGGAGATTGATATTAACCTGTTTATTTGTTTAGATACGTTAATGTTATTCTTCTATGTTAAATTTATTTTTATTATTATTATTATTTATTGAGTGCACTTGTGCTAATGAAAAGTCTTATGAGCTATTGTTCCCATTTCGGGCAATAATTAAAAACAGGTTATTCTTATTCAAACAGGTTGTTATTCTCAAGAAGGCATATTACCCTTTCAAGAGTAGGTTATATTCTTTGTGTTTTTAATATTATTATTATTAATTCATTATATATTTTTAGATCATTTAAACTGAGGTGAGGCACTGGGGTAATTATTTATAATTCTCACAGGTGCCGGTCTAGGGCCTTATTGCCTAGTGCTAATCTGGAGTTATAATCTCTATACCTATCAGGTAGAAAATATAGATAAGAGACCTTAATGGTTTTTGAGATTATCATATATTTTTGTTTTTTATAAAATTTTAATATTTAATATTCACTTTGGGAAAAGAAAATATGTCAGTAGTGTGATAAATTTCACAGTAAAACGTTTTCCACTTTCAAATCTTTGGTTGTTTTAAACCATTACTCTTTTTTTTTTCTTTATTTTGTGTATATAAAGAGGCTATCCTGTGTACTGTGAACTATAGATAATTTTATGTGAACATTGTAAGTGTAAGATATATATATATATATATATATATATATATATATATATATATATATATATATATATATATATATATATATATATATATATATATATTGATCTTACACTTACAATATTCACATAAAATTATCTATAGTTCACAGTACACAAGATAGCCTCTTTATATACACAAAATAAAGAGAAAAAAAGAGTAATGGTTTAAAACAACCAAAGATTTGAAAGTGGAAAATGTTTTACTGTGAAATTTATCACACTACTGACATATTTTCTTTTCCCAAAGTGAATATTAAATATTAAAATTTTATATAAAAAAAAAAATATATGATAATCTCAAAAACCATTAAGGTCTCTTATCTATATTTTCTACCTGATAGGTATAGAGATTATAACTCCAGATTAGCACTAGGCAATAAGGCCCTAGACCGGCACCTGTGAGAATTATAAATAATTACCCCAGTGCCTCACCTCAGTTTAAATGATCTAAAAATATATAATGAATTAATAATAATAATAATAAAAACACAAAGAATATAACCTACTCTTGAAAGGGTAATATGCCTTCTTGAGAATAACAACCTGTTTGAATAAGAATAACCTGTTTTTAATTATTGCCCGAAATGGGAACAATAGCTCATAAGACTTTTCATTAGCACAAGTGCACTCAATAAATAATAATAATAAAAATAAATTTAACATAGAAGAATAACATTAACGTATCTAAACAAATAAACATGTTAACATCAATCTCCCTTCACGCTCTCCAGTCTAGGACATGGCACATGCACATTAATATTGTGGATCCCAAGCACAGTCAAAATCAAACAGCATAACAGCAAAGCAACAAGCAGGTAAGACTATATTCCTCAGAGAATACGAGAATACGAGAAAAATATACTCGGCAGCAGCCAGCCCCTTACATATATATATATATATATATATATATATATATATATATATATATATATATATATATATATATATATATATATATATATATATATATATATATATATGAGAGAGAAAGAGAAATGGAAATGTTGGAACTATACATTGAATGAGATAAAAATCGCAAAAAAGTGAAAAATGTGATATTTGTACTTATTAAATTGCTTATATTTTCTAAACCAAGCCAAAACCAAAAATAATTCATTAAAAAAATTAAAATATACATATATAACAATAATTCAGCAAAGTTTGAAAAAAATCGAAGATGAGGTTTTTTTTCAAGGTCAAGGTCAAGGTCACCAATAGGTCAAATTTTTTATTTGACCTCCGAGGTCAAAATCATCTAAATAAATGTTGTACCGCTATTCAAGATCTTTTAAATGGTCTTTACACGATGCTTCTAAGTGCCATAGAAGCCGAGATATTGTATTTTGACCTCGGACTACTCTCTGAAAATTGACATTTTTGACCAAAGTTTCAAAGGTCATATCTTCTGAGCCGTATGAGCTAGAGACCTGCAATAAACGCCATTCATATTTTCTCAACAAGATCTGTTAGTTTGCCATTTTTCATAAAAATCGAAGAGGGTCACGGAAAAAATTGCCAAATTTTGGTTGAAGTGACTTTGAATGACCCTTTTGTAATATTTAGTGAAATGTTTAAATTGTTTAGTAGAAAACTTTTTTTATTATTAAAAATGTCGAATTTATTTTAAAAGTTAAACGAAATTAAAGTCTGATTCTTGTTAATTAGCAGTTGACGAGTAAAGAATTGGTTTAAAGTGGCTCAAACGGTAGAGTGATTGACTCACGTGGTTGAGGGCGCCGGTTCATTCCACTTCGGGATCCTAGGTATATATTACCTAGAGAAGTTCCTCTCCTCGAATAGGGCAATGCCCATGAGATGTGAACGCTTAATAAAAAAAAAGACACTGTCATGTAATTGAGTTTATGGGTGAAAGTTTGCGTTTGTTTGTGCTTGAGAGAGAAAGTTGCGGCTAAGGTGAATGTATTAGAGAATGTATATCTATAATGTAGTTATTTGGAGTTTGCGTAAGTGCATGGATGTGTGTGTGTGTATGTGTTTGGAAGTTTGAGTATGCATGCATAAGTGTCTGCCATCACAAGCTTCTATAGCCTACCTCATGTTGATAAGGTGTCTTCAGGGCTTAGGGTATGAGATACTACTACTACTGCTAATATTACGTACATAATAATAATATTTATAATGATTTGTGGTGTGTGTGTATGTAGGTAATTGTATATGTTTAAAAATTATATATAATAATAATAATAATAATAATAATAATAATAATAATAATAATAATAATAAAAATAATAAAAAAGCTAACAAATTGGGATAAATATAAAATAGTTTAGTGAAATTTGCTTATTTTGTGAAAAGACCTAAAAAGTTACTATGGGAACATCCTATGTGTGTGTCTTAGGTGATTGTACACGTGTTTAACAATGTATGCTTATATAATATTATATATGTGTGTATGGGTGTATGTGTGTGTTCTTAACAATGAAGTGAGAGAGGGGTATGGGCAGGGTAGGGTAGGGTAGGGTGATTGGGGACCCCTACCGCCTACGCCATTATACAAATATATATTTTTTCTATTTTTCATTTTAATTTTTTTATTATTTTTATTTTATATTTATTTTTTACTGAATTTTTATTTTTTATATTAAATATTATTTATTACATTTATTATTTACTTATTTATTTTTATTTTTTATCCGACTTCGACTTCCGTAATGTATGTATGTGTGTGGGCTTGTATATGTGCTTAGCAAGGTATGGGGCTATGTCATTACGCGACTTAGCACCCTATACCCATCTAAAGAGTCAAATATGGTTGTTTCTTCATGTTTAAAAGGTTTTGTTAATGTAATAATAATAATAATCATAATAATAATAATAGTTAAGAAAAAGAGCAGCAGTGCGTGAGCACCTATACACCATTATAGGTTTCTGTGTTCTTAATAGCAATGAAGGGAAGGAGGGAAATGGACAGGGTAAGGGTAGGGTGATGTTGGACCCATACGACATTATACATATTTTTATTTATTTATTTTTAAATTTGCTTATTTATTTCAACAGCATTGGTATATACCTATATAAGAATAACTATTACTAACTTCATACATTTTATTTGAGGGGGAAGGGTGATGAGGGGTGGTGAGGGCCGGGTGGGGGCTGGGTGGGATGTAGAAATGGTGGACCACTACGCCATACTACGTACATATATATATATATATATATATATATATATATATATATATATATATATATATATATATATATATATATATATATATATATAATTTACTTATTAATTTTTTATTTATTTATTTATTTTTATTCATTATTTTTATTTATTATTTATTTTTTATATTTTTTTGTGCTTTTAATTTCATTTATTTTTTATTTATTTATTTATTTATTTTGGGAGTGAAGGGCGGGTGGGGTGGTGTGGGGAAAGGTAGGAAGATGGTGGACCCTTAAGACTTACTGCATATATATATATATATATATATATATATATATATATATATATATATATATATATATATATATATATATATATATATATATATATATATATATATATATATATATATATATATATATATATTACTTATTTTCATTAAAAAAATATTCTCAAGGTAAACAATTAAAAGGGACTCTGCAGTCGAAAAAATGTCGAGGGTGACTTTTACCACACACCAACCGTGCGGGCGGACCCCCGCGGGAGGGATGACCCTTGAGAGCTGTTGGGTCCCTGTGGGGTAGGGTGAGGGCATGGCTACGAGCAATCATTATATATATATATATATATATATATATATATATATATATATATATATATATATATATATATATATATATATATATATATATATATATAATTAATTTTTTATTTATTTCTTTACTTTTATTAAATTATATATTTTATTTTCATTTTTTATTTCTCTATTTTTCTTTATTTATTTATTTTTATTAATATATTTATTTATTTATTTATATTAAAAAATATACCCACGGTAAACAAATAAAACGGTTCCTTGCGGTCAAAAAGGTCCAAGGTCAAGACCTTTTCCCTCAGGTAAGCGTTCAACTGACCGCTTACCCTTTTTTACCCCTCGGTGCCTTTTTAAAACCGCACTCGTTATTTTTTGCAACGATATTCATCCCCTGCTACTGGCCAGAGGCCTACCAATAACCACCGAGTTGGGAAATTCTTCTGATGAGTCAAATTGAAAACCAACATACCGTGATACACAGCATTGGAAAGTGTGTATGTTAATTAAAGGAAGTTGGGAAAATTGAGAAAGGGAATGAGTTTCAGACTTTACAAGCAGTGTTCATATAAGACTAAATATAGAGATTAAGTCTAGTGCAAGAGAATTGGAAAGAAAAAGCATGAGACTGTGTAGAAAGGAGTGAAGTTGACTCACCAATGGAATAAGATACCGAGAAAGTTAGTAAGAGCAAAATGTGTGGTAAGACGAAAATTCCTACATTCCACCTTTTCAAGGAGAGCTGTGTGAATGAAATACAGGGATGAATAACCCTCTCTAAAGAACAAGCAACTGGTGTGAGGTGAAGAAATTTCAAAATCACCTCAGAAACACCAATCACTTAGAAACTTGTTTAGAAAGAAAAATGACGTAATTCTTCCAAGAAAAAGGTACTCAGAGGACAGATAAAGGTTTGAGTTGTGTTTAATATTATGTTGAGTAGAAAGACGGACGAATTAAGTTATTGAGGTATTGAAAATAACTATGTTTTCCCTGCTCCATAATGAAATTCAAGAACGATAAGGGGTTAGTTTCTCCAGGGCAACCCTCCTAGCGATAATTAATTGCCGTTAAGTGGGATGAACTTCAAAATGAAAGGATTAATGGAGGGTATAGTTATCGGCTTAGAAGTTGATTAGTAATGAAGTAATATAGAGAAAAAGTCACAAATGAAAAACAGAAAAATATTTGGTGATAGAACAGGTATCAGAGGAACACCACTATTAACAGATTTAAAGGATGAATTGTGGACATCTACAACAATTGTTATAGAACGACCGGGAAGTAAATCAGACACACGGCCACAGAAGTTTAGAAATCAAAGTTTTGTATCATGTTCTATTGAAGTCTTTTTGATATGCCAAGTGCCACAGCAAAACACTCACATAAAGGCCATAAAGCAGAGTACTAAGAGTTAGAGAAAAGACATAGATCACTAGTAGAGTTTTCCTTACGAAATACTACGTCACTCCTTCATTACACTATTCGAAATAAATACTTGATTTTTCTTTATTTAAATTCAACATTAATGAAAGTAAAAAATATAAGTAAAAATTCAAAGTTAACATTTAAAAAAATATATTAGAAGAAAATAAAAATCGTAGAGTTTGCAATATTCACACAAAATTGATGAGTGCATGGCACTCCTTGTGTTACGAGATTGTGTGCCAATGTCACGTGACAGATACAGAGATTCAAGGAAGTTTGAAAGCAGGGAAGTTATTAGTTTTTTCGTCTTAAACTCAACCCTGTCCAAAAGGCAAGCAGAGCTAGAGCCACTCCCACCCCCTCCCAAATGAGAGAACAATAGTCTATACATGGTGGATAGGACCATTATATAATGGCAGTAAATATAAGAAAGTAAATCAAAGTAAATATAAGAACATGAAAAATGACAAGCAGAGTTTGCAATATTCACACAAAATTGATGTTAGTGCATGGCACTCCTCGTACTGCGAGGGCGACGCAATGGTGGTAGAATGAGAAAAGTCAGTTACCTCGAGCACCTGCCAATATAAGACCTATTCAAAAGAGATTCTGTGCCAAAATCACTTGGCAAATACAGAGGATAAATTGAGTTTGAAAGTAGGGGACAGTTTATTAGTTTTTTCACCTTAGACTCTACCTTGTCCAAAAGACAGGCAGAGCTAGAGCCACGCCTCCCTCCCGCAACTACTTCTCAAATGAGAGAAGAATACTCTATACATGGTGGATAAGACCCTTATATAATGGGAGTGGCTGTTCGGAAGGAAACTTTTCCCGAATCCGGTTGGTGTTACTCTCCACACACACACACTCAACAGTAATTAATTAACGTTAGGAGTGACCCTGGTGTAGTCAATCTCTGGTCTTTCTCGCAGAGGGAAGAGAAAACATGGGGATTTTCAGTCACCAAAACTTTGATCCTCCATCTTTCTACTCGATTCAACATTCAATGCAATTCTGACATCGCCATTCAAACTTTCGTCAGCCCTTACATATTCTCGCTATTTCCACTTCTCGTAATTTTTCTTTGAAGGATTACAATACTTCTCTTTGAAATCAAGCTTCTTTGATGCTTAATGTTCTGGGGCTCCCTCAAAATTTGTTTACTTTTCACAGGTGTCTTGTTTTCGCTGTAAGGAGTACGTTTCACACATTTGGGATGGTTCCAATCATGATGCTCTTAAAAAGATGGGGTCTAAGTCTTTTCGTTTTATCAGTTCTTTGGCTCACACTAATTCTCTCCAATCTCTTTGTGCCCGTCAAATTTCTGAGTTACTCTTCATACTAACGCTCATTACAACCAGCACTGCTTTTTTGAACTCTACAGTGGCTTACTTCCTTCAATGAAACAGCCAAAAATTCCACCAGAGGTAGCGCCACGCACCGCACCCGGTGGGTGGCCAACCCTACAATTGACCAATCACAGATTGAAATTATATCATCGTCATTGAAACTCTCACAGTATCGTTATTCAATCTTTATAGTACTGCATTTCATTAGTTATTTGTACTTCTCAATTATTTTTAACTTCTGACAGTTTATATATAAAAAAAGTCTAAAACCTGTGACTACTATTTAAAAAAAAAAAAAAAAAAAAAAAATTCTAAACATTTTACATAAGGAAGCTTCACAATCTACATAAAATTTATTTTTATTATAGAATACCGCAAGATTAATTGGAATTTAGATATAGATGAGCACAGTATATACATACATCAAAGAATGATGCATTTTAATATGCTAACATAATGAAAAAATCAACATTTCTTTTACGTCACCTGGAGTGCGGAACCGGTAAGCTGTGATTGCATTTTCCACCATTTTAAAATTATAAAGTTCCACCTTTCCAGCTATAACTCCTGTTCGTTTTATAATTACAAAATAATTAATCCAGGTTAATGCTTTTTTTACTAATTCCTTTTTTTCCCTTACAATTACTAATATAAATACAAAAGATGTTTTACAGTAAGTAAAATTTTTTCCCTTGGTTCCACCCAAATACTAAGCAGTTCCACAGCCCTGCCTACTAATACTTCTCGTAAAATGATTTCACCATCCACAAATAATCATTTAACATGGCAACCCTTTGTTTCTCTTTGTACCTGTACCTCATTGCCGAAATGTCTTTATGGAAGTTTTAGTTTTCACCATATTTGCCGCTCGTCACTACAATTTGTGGGAAGAAATCCAGCTGGGATCTCTAAAAGTGCATTTACAGTGACATATTGCACTCCAGTTGTTTATACGAATGCATCGGATCTTCTACAATTTCTTTGAAATTTTCAGTTTTAAAATTCCCCCCCCCCTCCCCAAAACATTTAAAATCTTTTTAAAAGATTCCCATGCTAAATATCTCCTTGCCACACAGCAGTTAGCAGTGCTTTAAACTGATGGCCTTTAAAAGTTACGATATGTGGATTGACCAACACGCATTCTTTTACTTTCTCGAAGCTAGAACTGGAGAATTTAAACCTTTAAATCCAAAATTTTTAATTTTTTTTCCACAAATTCTCAATTTAATTTGTAATAGATAAACAAAATTTTCATTTAATATATTAAAAGTTTCAGACATTTTTCATTTCAGGTGTTTAATGATTTCTATTGGGGTTAAATTTTCCTAGTGTAGTGGGGTGTCTCCGGCAAATATTCCACTCACACAGGAGAAGCAAACAACAATCTTTTATACAGCTTGTTAACAGTTCAAATAAAATGGTAATTACCTCGAAATTACCACAAACTTCACATTGGTACTTTTTGTATTCTACTCCTACCGGGAAGTTTTTTTTTATAATTGGATACTTTTCTTTCGTGCTTGTAGCATATAACACAAGAGGGGACAAAAACTTATTTTCAATGAGCAAGAGGACTGCTTTAAGATTTGTTTTTGAATCATCAATTGTTAGTCGCCACAGAACAAAAATGTGCCTCGTAGTCATTCATCTAACCATCAACGTCTTTGCAGTAAATCAGATTGCCTTAAGCTTTAAAAAAACTGCTCGAATCCTTAATTCCCAGTGCAAAATGTTGTCACTTTCACAGAATGGAGTAGAAACGCCAAAGTTGCACCTATATGCCAAAAATTCAACCTCATTTTGAGTCGATTTGAATATCTGATAAGATCATTGTTCTCACCATTATTGTTCTTATGACTGGAGAAATCCAATAGGCTGGTGAGGTTGGTGACTGTTGTCCTTTGTTGGGTGAAGAAACGCTTATATTTATAAAAATCAATAGAAAAATAGTCCGGAGACACATGAAACGGGATATCCTTCACCATGAAACACAGAGCATATTACAGACGGTATGTTAGGGTTTACAAGTGTTGAATTTTTCTTTATGTGACAATCCTACTTCATCAGGGGTACCAAACTGAAGTAACAGTCAGCATTGGTACTTCGATTATTAGGTTTCCTTCATGAAATGGACACCCCAAACAGTATACATACTTTGCCATAAACCCACAAACTGAACTTGGATGAATACGTCGCGCAGCACATGTATGGTGCTAATTTTATTGTTTTGGTCTCTCCGATTACAGCGAAAAGACGAGAATTATTTTTTTTTTTTTTAAACAACAGTGAGATCTAACACTTTCTCTAAACAAATGTCACTTCTTTTTAAAAGTAGTAGAAGTTATCCTAATTAGTTATGTGATTTTGGGACATTTTTATAATTATAAAACAATGTATAACAACAGTATGATAGCTGAAATTAGTACAACACAATTCTCAGGCAAAAAATATTTCGTAGAGCTCTTCATTTGAAGTGAAATTTGGAATTTTTTTCCGGTTCCGGCTGGAACCGGAATTACTAATCTACTTTTGAGAAAAATTTTGCTAGAAGGATTTTATTTTACATAAACCATATCCCACTTTTATAACAAAATATAATAGTAGCCTTGTGTAGCATTCATGTTCATATTACATACCAATTATTTAAAAAAGTTTACTCAAATACCACAAAATATACGATAATTAGATATTCTCATATATATATATATATATATATATATATATATATATATATATATATATATATATATATATATATATATATATATATATATATATATATATATATTTTTTTTTTACAGAACGCCACCACTCACGGGCAGAGCCCTTTTCAAGGAGGGGGCACACACACATGCACAAAGCTCATCCAAACACACACACACACACACCTAACGCACAGCCCTCAGGTGGGCGCAGACGGAAGCCTTGAAGAGTGGAAGATTAAATAAAGGAGGAAAAATAAATGATGGTAGAGAGTTCCACAGAATAGAGGTGGCTGGAAAGAAGGAGGTACCACAACGGGCTAGCCTGGGATTTCCTACGTCCACACAAAATTGGTGCGAAAGCAGGGCACCCCTTGTGCAGCGAGGACGACGCAACGGTGGAGGAATGCGAGAGGCCAATTCCCTCGAGCACCTGCCATTGTAGTACCTGTAGAAAAGAGATAGCGCGCCAACGTCACGTCGCAGAGACAGAGGGTCAAGTGAGTTTGAAAGTAGGGGACAGTTTATTAATCTCTTAGCTTTTGACTCAACCCTATCCAGAAGAGAGGAGGAGCCGGAGCCCCCCCCAAATGTGAGAACAGTACTCCATACAAGGACGAATAAGACCCTTATATATTTGGAGTAACTGCTCAGAAGAAAAAAATTCTCGCAATCTGAACAGGACTCCCAGCTTCTTAGAGGCCGCTTTAGCAACCATTGTAATATGTGGTTTCCAAGACAGTTTATTGTTTATGTTTAGACCAAGAATGTTAATGTTATTTACAGGTGAGACGGGAGAGCCATCGAAGAGGATAGGAAAGTTAGGAGGTGTTTTTGAGAGGGAGATGTGAAGAAGTTGAGTTTTTAAAGAGTTGAATTTTACAAGGTTGCTATGACCCCACCGGGAAATCCCATCCAGATCGGCAAGAATGGAATCGGAAAGTTGAAGACGAGAAGCAAATCTAGAAGCAAAAGAGGGAGCAGATTTGAAATGAGTAGAAGAATGCAGAGTTGAATCATCAGCATAAGAGTGAACAGAGTTAGAAGTGCAGTGGAGAAGATCGTTAATGAAAAGTAAGAATAAGGTTGGAGATAAAACAGAACCCTGAGGTACACCACAGTTGACAGAAAAGGAGGAAGAGGTCGCTCCATCTACAACTGCCGAAATGGAACGATCTGAGAGAAAACTAGACAAGAGTAAGCAAAGGGAAGGAGGAAACCCAAAGGAAGGGAGCTTAGAGAGCAGTGACGCATGCCATACCCGGTCGAAAGCCTTGGATATGTCAAGCGCCACCACACAAGACTCCCCGAAGTCCCTAAGGGCAGAAGACCATAGATCAGTAAGATAGGAAAGTATGTCACCAGTTGACCTCATGTGACGAAAGCCATACTGGTGATCAGAGAGAAGAGAATGAGACTACAAATGATCCAGGAAATGAGAGTTGAGGAGAGTTTCAAAAATTTTAGATAGAACACAAGTGAGAGCTATAGGTTGATAGTTAGAAGGGTCAGAACGGCTACCTTTTTTCGGGATCGGCTGAACAAACGCACGCTTCCAGCATAGAGGAAAAGTATTAGTATTAAGGCATAGAGAGTAGAGCTGAACGAGGACAGGGGCCAACTCGGAAGCACACTCCTTCAGAACACGAGGGGGAATGCCATCCGGGCCACTGGCCTTCCTGACGTTCATAGATTTCAGGATCCCATGCACCCGATCATGAGTAATTATAGGTAGAGGCATGGGACACCTGAGAGGAGAAGGAGTAGGAGGAGGGATGCCAGAATCGAGCAGGGTGGAATTAGATGAAAAAAGGAGGCCGAAGAGATTAGCCTTTTCAGAAGGAGTATTAGCTACAGAACCATCAGAGCGAATAAGAGGAGGAAAGGCAGATTTACAGAAGTTGTTGGAGATATTTTTGACAAGAGGCCAGAAATTTTTATCAGTAGGAGAGCCATGGAGGTCAGCGCACTTCCTTTTAATGAAAGTACGCTTAGTCCGTCGAAGAACATCCCTGCAACGATTCCGAGCTGAATGAAAATTAGCAAGAGTGATAGGAGAAGGAGAATTTTTCCATTCACGATACGCATTGTCTCTCTCCCGAAGGGCAAGAGAACAATTGCCATCGAACCAAGGATTTTGAGGAGAAAAAGATTTAGTTGAAGATATATATATATATATATATATATATATATATATATATATATATATATATATATATATATATATATATATATATATATATATATATATATATATATATATATATATATATGCAATAGAAATTCCCCCAAAAAACTTAAAAACAGTAAAACGACAGTCTAAATAAATAAATAAATAAATTTAAGCCTAAGTAAAACCATTAAAAATAAAATTACAATTACAAAAGCTTTCGAGACCGTATCCAGGTTATGGACCGACCGGAGCCCCGGCCCCGGCTAATAATCAGGGAAAATCGGGGTTAATTGAAAATTATACTTATTAATGGTGGATTAAATCAAACTAAATACAAGAAAATTAAGATTTTAAATCCATTATTCCTTCGTTACATATTCGGTGGGGCAAAATGAATGCAACATAAAAGATTAAATAAATAATTCATTCACATTCATATCATAATTCATAAATAATAATAAATAATTCATATCAGAATCTTCTTGAACATTTACAGTTCTAGAATATTTTGGGGAGGGGGGGGGGGTGAAATGTTCAAGAACAGAGTGATGACGTTCAATATGTTACTGCTCTAAGATTATATTTTAAAAACGGCAGCATTTCTACATTCTTTGGCAATAGTTTGATTCTATCTTTTTGAATTAATTTCCCAATTTTGAATTTTACTGGCGCTGGGCACAAAGATACTCTTGCCAGTGTTACTAGTGTGGGGAGATCATTCTTGTTTGCCTTCAAGAAGGCAATAGGTTATCGTTGATATTAACTTTTTCATTTCCATATATTCATTCAACTCAGTCAGAGTCAGAGCAGACTCTGTTAAATTCGGACATAGTCCTGTACTGTCTTCTGAATCATCAGAGTCCGAAAGGACAACATCCCATGAAGATGAGAATCAAGATGATTTAGATTCCTAATTTTTTTTTTTTAAACTTTCGTTACTTGAAGTCTTTAAAACTTAATTTACCATCACTGGTATTTTAATGATGAAACTAGTGCTAATAACTATTATATTTACCTCATTAGACTGCAATGAATATATTTCCATATCGTCCTCAGTATTAAAGTTAAACTTTTATTACAGAAAATCTGTAATTTTCTGAAAAACTGCATATAATCATTAATTTAAGTGAATGTTGTCTATTTTACTCCTTCCTTATAATTAAATTAATCTCAATTAAAATTATATCTAATTTTCTTAGCATAAAATTTCAGTGCTTTTGATCTCTACAAATTTTTGGCAATCCCGGCCAGAGCCCCAGCAAGATTCGAACCCCGGTCGGTCCCTAGTCCAGGTCTCCTTATTCAAGAGAGTTCTAATTA
>SEYY01000135.1:30000-36107 GCA_009176605.1 Armadillidium nasatum
CGGCTGAATCATGTTTGTCAGATGTGATACCACTTGTTTCAACATTGAAAGTTGTGTTAACAAATGTTATTAAGTCTAAGGGAGTTTCAAGGATGACTGAAACATTAATGAAGGAGATGAACGACAGATTTGAAAACCTGGAAAATGATGATGCTTATACAATTGCAACCTTTTTAGATCCTAGGTACAAAACAAAAATTTTTAAACCACTTGTTTCTCAGAATGATAAAATCAAATTAGGATGCTTATGCGATGAGATGATAGAAACAGTTAAAATAACGCCTTTCAAGAAAAAGCAAAAGCTGTCAGATAGAAAAGAAACAAAAAATCTGTTAGCTTAAGCATTGCTAAATCAATGAAAGATCTTCTAGCTTCCAGCAGCGATGAAGAATCACAGTCAGAAGTGTCAAAGGATACAATATCGATTATTGAAAATTTTCTGAAACTCCCACGTTTGGAGGCAGATAAAGACCAACTGGTTTGGTGGAGAGATAATTTGCAAAAGTTTCCCTTTTCTTGCTGAGCTGGCAAGGACTTATTTAGCATGTCCTTCAACTAGTATTGCTAGTGAGCGTCTTTCCAGTGGAGCAGGCCCATTTACGATGAAAAGCGAACCAAACTTTCACCTGAAAGAGCCCAAAAGCTTTTATTCCTAAAAAATAACTTACCAATTATTAACTTCAAATGGAATATGTGAAACTGCGAAGTGTGAAGGTAATACTGAATTACTGGCTATATATATATATATATATATATATATATATATATATATATATATATATATATATATATATATATATATATATATATATATATATATATATATATATATATATAACCTTTTTCCAAATGGGTGGAGGTTGGAGAAAGAGGTTGGTGGGGTGTTCAAGAGTTGGGTCCCCGTCCCACACCCTGGTAACATAGATTCTGGATATTATATTTAAAATTCCAAGAATCTATGGCAAAAACTCCCCAAAAAAATTAAACTATCCGCATCCGCATCCGCGCGATATCCGCAACCGCATCCGCGGATAGTAAAAAATTACTATCCGGTCCACCTCATATATATATATATATATATATATATATATATATATATATATATATATATATATATATATATATATATATATATATATATATATATATATATATATATATATATATATATATATATATATATATATATATATATATACTGGGGGGCTTTGCGTTGCTTCTACGCTAACTATTCCTGGAGTGACTGCTTTGTCTCTGAAGACGCTTCGGTCTCTGCCGATAAGGTGGGGGCCGTAATCGTTGATGGGATGAGCAGGTTCATTCCTTCTTCAACTAAATCCTTCTCTCCTCAAAATCCATGGTTCGATCGTGCTTGTTCTCGTGCCATTCAGGCTAGAGACATTGCGTAATCGACAGTGGAAAAATTCTCCTTCTCCTATCACTCTAGCTAATTTTCATTCAGATCGGAATCGTTGCAGGGATATTCTTCGACGAGCAAAGCAGACTTTCACCAAACGAAGGTGTGCTGAGCTCCTAAATTCTCCTACTGAAAAATCTTTCTGGCCTCTTGCCAAAAACATCTCCAACAATTTCTGTAAATCTTCCTTTCCTCCTCTTATTCGCTCTGATGGTTCTGTTGCTAACACTCCAACTGAAAAGGCTAATCTCTTCGGCCTCCTATTCTCCTCTAATTCTACCCTGGACGACTCCGGCAATCCTCCTCCTACTTCTTCTCCTCTCAGAGGTCCCATGCCTTTGCCTGTGATTTCATTTGACCAGGTGCATGGGCTTCTGAAGTCTATGAACGTTAGGAAGGCAAGCGGCCCGGATGGCATTCCTCCCCGAGTTTTAAGGGAGTGTGCCTCTGAGCTGGCTCCGTCCCTCGTTCAACTTTTCTCTCTATGCCTCAATACTAGTACTTTCTCTCAGTGTTGGAAGCGCGCAATAGTCCAACCTATTCCGAAGAAAGGTAGCCTGCTCTGATCCTTCCAACTATCGCCCTATAGCTCTCACTTGTATTCTGTCTAAGATCTTTGAAACCCTTTCTTAACTCTCACTTCTTAGATCATCTGGAATCTCATTCCCTTCTTTCTGATCATCAGTATGGCTTTCGTCGTTCGAGGTCTACTGGTGATATACTTTCCTATCTCACAGATTTATGGTCTTCTGCCCTTAGGGACCATGGGGAGACTTGCGTGGTGGCGCTTGACATATCTAAGGCGTTTTGACCGGGTATGGCATGCGTCACTGCTTTCCAAGCTCCCCTCCTTTGGGTTTCCTCCTTCTCTTTGCTTACTTATGTCTAGTTTTCTTTCTAATCGTTCCATTTCGGCTGTTGTTGATGGAGCGACTTCTTCTTCCTTTTCTGTCAATAGTGGTGTTCCTCAGGGTTCTGTCTTGTCTCCTACTCTATTCTTACTTTTCATTAATGATCTTCTCAGCTGTTCATCTAACCCTATACATTCATATGCCGATGACTCAACCCTCCATTCTTCTACTCATTTCAAATCTGCTCCTTCCTTTGCATCTAGAATTGCTTCTCGTCTACATCCTTCCGATTCCATTCTTGCAGATCTGGATAGAATTTCCCAGTGGGGTCGTCTCAACCTTGTGAAATTCAACTCTTTAAAAACTCAACTTCTAGAAATCTCTCTCTCAAAGACACCTCCTAACTTTTCTATTTCTTTCGATGGTTCTCCCGTCTCTCCTGTTGACAATATAAACATCCTTGGCCTTCACATAAACAAAAAAATGTCTTGGAAACCTCATATCACAATGGTTGCTAGGGCGGCCTCAAAGAAGCTGGGAGTTCTGTTTAGACTGCGAGAATTTTTTTCTTCCTCGCAGTTACTCCAATTATACAAGGGTCTCATCCGCCATTGTATGGAGTACTGCTCTCATATCTGGGGTGGCTCAGGTTTCACCCGTCTTTTGGATAGGGTTGAGTCAAAGGCTAAAAGACTTATAAACTGTCCCGCTCTTTCTAATTCTCTTGATTCTTTATCTTTGCGACGTGATGTTGGTGCCTTGTCACTTTTATATAGGTACTACGGTGGCAAATGCTCGAGGGAACTATCCACCCGTGTACCTCCACCTTTACGGCGTCCTCGCAGCACAAGGGGTGCAATGTCCGCGCATCAATTTTGCGTGAACATAGGCAACTCCAGGCTTGTCCGCTGTGGTGCCTCTTTCTTTCCTGCCACCTCTGTCTTGTGGAACTCTCTTCCATCTTCTGTATTTCCCTCTGCATTTAATCTCAATTTCTTTAAAGCCCGCGTCTGCGCCCACCTGAGAAATTTGCGTTAGGTGGGTACTGTAGGGGTGGTTTTTATTTTCTGGACTTTGTACTCTATTTTCTTTCATTTTTATTCTTTTAACACCCCCTCCTTGAATAGGGCTTAGCCCGTGAGTGGTGGTGATGTGTAAAAAAAAAAAAAAAAAAAAAAAAATATATTGTTGCGATTTGCTTGTAAACAGAAATCCCGGAGAATAAGACAGTAATGTGACTGTCTGTCCTAAAGATGTTTTTATAGTAACAAACCAAATATTAGATATATTAGCCTAAAGAAAAATAGTAATTGTAAACAATAAAAATCTAAAGTAACTCACCAAATATTAATATGATATTTTAAGTATAACTTTTAATGGTTTCCATAAAAGTTCTTTAGGGAGAAGTGCCTTTAAACGTTAAAGACTTTATTTAATTTAGTAATTAATTTAATATACAGATTGAACCTTTCTAAACTGAATAATTGCCATTGAAATACCAGGCCACAGATCCTAACTCCAGTCACAAATTAGAACTTTAATTAAACAGTTAAATGTCAACATAAGTCAAAATTTAAACCCCCATAGAATTCCTAACAAGGTCTACTCTTTGCTAAAAGTTAAAATCAAGACATGAGCAAATTTGAAAAGGAGCAGACTAGTCTAAGGGTCTAGTTCTAAGCTGTTACTAGATGCTAACATCAATAAATCCCAATATCCAAATAAAACAATTATTATTCAAAGAAGGGTCACTTAATAGTTAAATACATTACGTTCTCTGGAAGATCAAGTCGATGAAGTTGATATAATTATTAAAGGACTCTTACATTTCAATTTTGTTTTCTAACGAGTTCTGCGTTATATTAGCAAGTAAGTCTAGCGTGTTCAAAAATCGCCTAACAAAGCTTATTGTTGCCATTCCTAAAGGGGATCTAGTTTTAGCGAAATTTTGTCACCTCAAATTTTAACCAGAGATTTTGTATTTCACTAAGAAGCAAATTATGTAAACCAAAAAATGGCTTTATCTTTAAATCATAAAATATTTAATTAAATCTAAAATATAAGGATTTTCCATAATATATATATATATATATATATATATATATATATATATATATATATATATATATATATATATATATATATATATATATATATATATATATATATATATATATATATATATATATATATATATATATATATATTTCACCTCTGGTGGGCAAAGGCCAAAGGCCCACTAAAATTCCAATAGAGTTAGAGAAAGTCGGGAACATGGTCAAATTAAAGGCCGACATAACCTGATACACGGCGTTTGAAGGTGTATAAGTCATAGGAAGTTGGAAAAATTGATGAAGGAAGTATGTTCCAGACCTTACCATTAGAGTACATGTAAGATTGAGCATAGTGGTTAAGTCTGGGGTCAGAGAGTTGGAAAGAGAAAGGATGAGACCGTGTAGAAAGACGAGTCGCACGAGCCCTTCTCAATGAATGAGGTATGCGACGAGAAGGCGCCTCAGAACACCCAACCTCTTAGAAGCTTGTTTAGAAAGAGAAATAATGTGATCTTTCCAAGAAAGATCACGAGAAAAAGAAACACCAAGAATATTAAAGAGAGAGATGAAGGTTTGAGTTTTGTGTTTTCGAAGAAGATACCATAGTTGTGTGGAAGGTTGTGTCGAGTAGAGAGATAGAGGAATTGAGTTTTTGAGGCATTGAAAACGATCATGCTTTCTCTGCCCCAATTTGAAATGCGAGAGATCAGAGGTTAGCTGCTCCAAGGCCAGCCTCCTTGCTTCTATTAACTGTTGTTGGGAGGGGCACCTTTCAAAATGAAAAGAGTAATGAAGGGTGGAGTCATCAGCATAGGAGTGGATAGGAGATGAAGTAATAAAGAGGAGGTAATTAATGAAAAGTAGAAAAAGTGTTGGGGATAGGACAGATCCTTGAGGAACATCACTATTAATAGATTTATAGGATGAACGGTGGCCGTCTACAACAGCTGCTATAGAACGACCAGAAAGGAAATTAGAGAGAAGGATAGATTCCGAAAGAGGGAAGTTTTGAAATCAAAGCTTTGTGCCAGACTCTATCGAAAGCTTTCGATATGTCCAGGGAGCCACAGCAAAAGATTCACCGAAATGCCGAAGAGCGGAGGACCAAGAGTCAGAGAGAAGGGAAAGAGGATCACCAGTAGAGCGTTTCTTACGAAAGCCATACTGGCGATCAGAGATAAGATTAGAAGAATTGAGATGTTTCCAAATCTCCCTCCTTCGGCACAGGATGAATGAGCGCACGTTTCCAGCAAGAAGGGAAGGTTGAAGTAGAAAGACAGACGAAATAGTTTACCAAGGCAGGGTGCAAGGTCGGAAGCACAAGTTTTGAGAACCATAGGAGGGATACCATCAGGACCGTACGCCTTCTTAGTGTTAAACTCAGAGAGAGCAGAAATGACGTCTTTAGAAGAAATTACAATTTTAGGAATAAATGAGTTGGAGGAGGTTGAAGGAGTAGGAACAGCTCCGGAATCGTCTAAGGTTGAATTAAGGCAAAAGTTTGAGCGAAGAATTCAGCTATAGAAGAAGGTAAAACAGCAGTTGAACCGTCGTAAGTACTAAAGGAGGGAAGAGGAAAGAAGAAAAGTTAGAGCTGACATTTTTTTAAAAATGCCAGAAAGAGCGTGAGGAGGAGGAACAAGAAAGATTATTGCATTTTTTTTTTACGGAGAAAAGAGTTTTTGGTGTTACGAAGATAGATTTTGCACGATTCAGGGCTGAAATATAAGTTGCGTGAGTTTCTGGAGTTTGAAGACGGCGGTAATCCCTTAAGGCAGCATCCCT